>PTEX01000001.1:10459292-10489382 GCA_003342815.1 Eudromia elegans | reverse complement strand
TCTCCAGGACCTTTCAAAGATGATGGAGAGCGGCTCGGCTATGACATCCGCCAGCTCATGCAGCACTCTGGGGTGCATCCCATCGGGGCCCATGGATTTGTGGGTGTTGAGTTTCCTCAGGTGCTCTCTAACCAAGTCTTCCTCTACTCTGGGCAAGTCTTCCTCTCTCCAGTCCCTTCTCATTTCCCTAGTGTCAGGGACACTAAGGGGCTGCCCTTGAGAGTTGGAGAGAGGCCTTCTTCCTCTCCACTAGCACAGAGGCCTTCTTCCTCTCCACCAGCACCGAGAGTCCTTCTTCCTCTCCACTAGCACCGAGAGGCCTTCTTCCTCTCCACCAGCACCGAGAGACTTCTTCTCCTGCACACCGAGGGAGCAGAGGTTTCTTCTTCATCGTCTTTTGAACCCTCTCAAGAGATCATCACCAGCATCGAGAGCGGCCTCTTCTTCCAGATACCAACACCCGCACCGAGGTGGAACTGACRGAACGTAGCTGGACTGGTGGTGGTGGTAACTATAATCTTGCTGCATCTCTCTCTTTCTTTATGTCTCTTTTTTTTTTTCCTTTTTCCCTTCTTCTCTCTACTCTATCACGATTATGAAAATACAGCTTACAAGGTTGCATAGCATTTGACCTCGTTTGTGTCTTAGTCTCGCTCTTGGGATCGTATCGAAACCTCTCCCGACAGCGGATTGGGACAGGAGGGATGGGTGGCAAAACATAGGTTATATCTGCATTAATAAATAAATAGGGTCAGGAACTCTTCTTTGGCCCTGAGGGAAAAAGACACAGCATAGCACATGCTTGTATATTTAACTCTTCTACCAGAATGGCATAGGTTTGTGCCTGCTTCCTTGTGGAAACAGATCTTCATTGGTGCTCTCTGTCTGCCTGGAAGTTGGTCAAAACTGTGCCAGGGACTACTACAGTCACTCACCAGTCCTTGTTCCTTTCTAGACATAGCTGTCAATAAGAAAATATACACAGACTGCTTACTCAGACAGTAGGAAATTAATATTTCCAAAACCATCTGTGGTATCATTTTCTGAGAGACATCTATGGGATTATAGTTCAGGGAAAACCCTGCTATTACTAAATATAGGACCTTTGTACCTAGCAGAAGCAGAAATTCAAGACATAATCCCATTCTGTATGTTTCTCTATATTTCTCTGTTAATAGTTTTGGGTGGCTGTTAAATTCAAAATTATGCTATAGGCAAAAAGGGAATGTACTTTACATGTATACTCAGGATTTTATTTTTAACCTAAGTCTTAATGGTCTAAAGAAAATACAACAAAAAGTTATCAGTCCAGTAACAGTATCGCTAGCTCTGGTTCAAAAGATCTAGAAATCACAATTAATAATATTTTAAAATGTTGTATGAAAGCAACTTTTCTACCCATTTGTGCTTACCCTTCTACTGCTCCCTGTGTCCTCAGGTCTGTGGACTTTGCTTCAAGAAGAATGAGAAGATTTAATGTTAAGCCATCAGCATTTTCTGTCACATCTGAACAGCCCCATGACTGTTTCTTATGTTTAATGTTAAGTCCTGAGGCCTGAGTTGTTAGCTTACTAGTAGCTTCCTGGTAGCAGTGTTGTGTTTGCCAGGCTGCTTGACTCTACAGTTAGCCTGTCTGGATTTTGTCTCTCTCTCTATATATATATATATATTTTAATTCCATTCGTAACTGCCTTTAGCAGACAGTGTAAAGGAGCCTAACACAGATTTTAGGTTTCCAGCAGCAGTTCAGGGCCTAAGTGTTGGGTATGCAGTACTCATGTTCTGTTTTGCACCCAACCATTGAACTGCAAAACTCTTACGGGCTTCAAAAGGTGACTCACAGCTCTAGCTAAGTTATTAACAGATACCTTAAGGACAACCACTTCTAGCAGGCTAGCTAGGCCACTTCCTGCCCAGCCACTGTAGCCCATCCCACATCTTGGAGACCTGAGGTCTCTCCATCCCAAGCCTCTGGAGTTTGCAGGTTCAACTAGCGAGGCTGAGTGTGCACACTTGAGACCACACATTGAGAGGACACTGACAGGGCAAGGTGCTGCCTTCAATACCCTCATATAACTCTTCAAGTCTGCCTTTTAAGTTGCAAATTTCAGCTTGACACTCTCCAAAGCCATTGTAGTAGTTTCTTAAAGGTCAACCACTCTATGGCTGGTGACTATCAGTCTTTATCATTGTTGTTAAGCCATGTCTTTCAGGTTTTTGTCTCTGTGTGCCATTGTTCAGACAACCCTATTGAAGCAGATGCGCTTGCTTTCCACATGTCCTTACAAATGATGTAATGTATATATGAAAGAAGATACAGCTAATATCACACTCAGCATTTTTTCCTGTTTTCTTTCATAAGACATAGTCCTGCATGACAGAATTAGCAAGAAAACAATCAGCATGCATGCCCAGTTGTGACTGGTAGATTTCATTGAAACAAGTGGTTCTGATTCTGCACTGAATTGCACAGATGTGACTTACAGTGTCTTTGCTAGAACTTCTCTCAAGACAAATGAAAGAGAGGATTAATTTTGACATGGAAACATCTCTATGTATTTACTGATCCACAAGTTAAAAAAATAATAAAATAATTATAATTTATAAATATCCTTGATCAATATTTGCAGAGTCAATTTTGACTGCCTTTCCAAATTTGCCCTTGACATTGCACTGAGTATCATCTTTCTACAGATTGTACATTTTGGTCCAATAGTTACAAAGTAGTTTAACTGTAACAAAGCATGAGACAAAATGACAAAGCTAACACTGTAGTAATCTCATATGTCAACATACATCAATGACCTATTTATAAATCAACAGTTCCCACAGTGTGGCTTCAAAGAACTGGCTCATCATATGTTACTACTTTGTTTTCAGCTGCTAAATTAGATTTAAAAAAAAATCTCAATTAAGTGCTCTCTCAATATTATTTTTCAATATCTGTAATGTATGCTCAATTCACAGAGACATTAAGTGATCATGAATGGGGCAGAAGTGGTCTATGTGTTTGGAATACATATTCTGTAATACAAACTCTTTATTAACTATAATATGTACTATGATATGTTCCAAACCTGCCTGGACACAATCCTGTGCCACATGCTCCAGGTGTCCATGCGTGTGCAGGGGAGTTGGACTAGATGACCTCTAGAGGTCCCTTCCAACCTTAAGTATTCTTTGATTCTATGATTCTATAATTCTAAATAGGACGAAAAACCATACTTCCAATTCAACAAATTTTGTCATTCATTTTTTTCAAGGTTAGCCAAAAATCTGAGATTCTGTATTAAAACTCTTTAGTGATTTCCACTGTAATAGTATTAATATTATGGACACTGGCCCAAATCAATATTATTAATAATAATAATAATAATAATAATAATTAAAAGCCTCCTAGTCTTGATATCTAAGCCCTTGATCAAAACCACACTAAACCTCTTTCATATTAAAAAGGGATCCAATGTATAAATGCCTCTACAATTCTTCTGACAATTTATAGTACAACATGGTAGGGCTTTTGTAAAAGAATCAAGATTATTCTTGTAAAAGCGGGCAGTCAACACAAAAGAAAAGAGATGATTGAATGCTGCTAAATATCTTGGCGGAAGAGTTAAAGGAATGTTGCTTCTATTGAAAACTTCCATTTCAACATAATAACATTGCTATCAAGAAGACAGTCCTCTATTTTATAGTTATAATTAAAAAAGAGTGTATCTACCTTTAATTAACTGAAACACATAAAATCATTTGATTTGTTGAAATAATTAAATATTTGTTTAAATAATTTAAACTATGTGGATGGCTACCATCCCTTCATAAAGAGCTGACTGAGCCTGCTCTCTGTATTTGACATCTTATTACATGCATTAAAAAGAAAAACTAAAAAAAATAAAAGGCTTCAAAATGTAGACTGAAAATATATCATTTCTCACTTCAAAAAAAAAAAGTTTTTAGCAGTCATGTTTTTACTGAATCACAAATGTCCTTTTTCTCTGAGCTCTTTGTAGCAAATGTGAAATATATCAACTGTGAAAAATATGGATAACTCAAAACAAGATCATTTACTCAGATCTCTTAATTTTAGCACATTAAAAGAAAAAAAGTGTGATAGCACATGAAAACATTGCAGCTAATGCATTTAATCAATGTTTTTAGTAGAAAATAACTTACTATGGAACTGTGAAAATTCTGTAGAACAAGAGCCACAGAAGGTGGCTCAGTGCTGTGTTTGCACAGGTGGCTTTAAAATACGCTCTGTGTCAACTGACTAAGACCAGAATCTGCTTTCATTGAAAATGATGGCAAAATTCCCATTGACTTCGGTAGAGGCAAGAACAAAAGTCTTACTATATCTTCAGAATAATTAATCTGCTCTTCCATACTCATGTAACATACATTCAAAGTTTATTACTAGAAAATTAGTGTTTATGAAAAACTTCTACAAAATCTTGAATCTAAGTGGAAAACTAATTTATATCTCATAAACCACTACTGATTATATGTCACACTAATTCTACATATATATTTGTTAATGTTCATATTATATTTTATATGTTATATGTTGATAATATATTTTAAATAGAATAATTCAATAAATTATATCTGGAGCTTCTAAGTGTATTTAAAAAAGAGATATTTCCAGATATCATTAAAGAAGCAGAATATATTAGAAAATGTAAATTACAAATTTAGAATGCATAAACATTTCTAGGATTTATTGTCACTTTTGAGTTGTCCAAACAGCTAGACAAAATGTGTTGTTAGAAATAAATACCAAAACTGCAGCTACATTTCATAGAATCATAGACTGCTTAAGGTTGGAAGGGACCTGTAGAGGTTATCTAGTCCAACCCCCCTGCACACACAGGGTCCCCTAGAGCATGTGGCACAGGGTGATGTCCAGGCGGGTTTTGAAGATCTCCAGAGAAGGAGACTCCACCACCTCTCTGGGCAGTCTGTTCCAGTGCTCTGTCACCCTCACCGTTAAGAAATTCTTTCTCAAGTTCCTGTGGAACTTTTGGTGCATCAATTTGTGGCCATTTCCCCTAGTTCTATCACTGGCCACCACTGAGAAGAGGCCAGCCCCCTCCTCCTCACTCCCTGTCTTGAGGTATTTATAGACATTGATCAGATCCCCTCTCAGTTTTCTCTTCTCCAGGCTGAAGAGGCCCAGCTCTCTCAGCGTTTGCTCATAGGGCAGATGTTCCAGGCCCCTAATCATCTTCGTAGCCCTGCGCTGGACTCTCTCTAGCAGCTCCACATCCCTCCTGCACTGGGGAGCCCAGCACTGCACACAGTACTTGAGGTGCGGCCTCACCAGGGCTGAGTAGAGGGGCAGAATCACCTCCCTCGACCTGCTGGAGACGCTCTGCTTAATGCACCCCAGGATCCCATTGGCCTTCTTGGCCACGACGGCACACTGCTGCCTCATGGTCAACTTGTCGTCCACCATGACGCCCAGGTCCCTCTCTGAGGGGCTGCTCTCCAGGAGGTCGGTCTCCAGCCGATATGGGTGTCTGGGGTTATTCCTCCCCAGGTGCAGGACCCTACACTTGCCCTTGTTGAACTTCATGAGGTTACTCGCCGCCCAGTTGTCCAGTCTGTCCAGGTCTCTCTGGATGGCAGTGCAGCCCTCAGAGCTATCAGCTATTCCTCCCAGTTTGGTATCATCAGAAAACTTGCTGAGGGAGCACTCTATCCCTTCACCCAGGTCGTTAATGAATAAATTGAACAGGACCCAACCAAAGACTGACCCCTGGAGGACACCACTAACCACAGACCTCCTGCTGGGCTCAGCACTACAGATTCCCGCTCTCTGAGCCCCGTTGTTCAGCCAATAATCTCACATTTATCTCACTTGTCTGTGTTTTACTCCTATGCTACTTGGTATCATGCTTTATTGTGAATATTGTTAATTACTTTTCTGCTTTTTCATAAAAAATGTTAACTGATTTTATGCAGTTTGTGTACTCAGATTTATTGGGTATTATTATTGATAACGAAAGAACTACCTTTTTATGAAGCAGTTTTTATGAAGAATCAAGCACTTTTAAAATAATTTATGTTTACACAGTTTTCAGTATTAAACATTGTGGCAAGAACTATGAAAATTAAGTGAAAATCCTGCTCTTTACTTGCAGTGTAGCTGGGTGTCATCAAGGCTGTGTCTGAATGCACACCTAGTACATTTAAGTCATTATTTCCTTGGGAAGGAAGGCCAGGTATTCCCCAGATAATCTTTATAGGTGAGCTAATGGGCTGATGTAAGACAATGGACCAGCTTGAAACTAGTGATTGAGTGTTACAGAAGACCTTTAAGTGGTAATTTCAGAGACTGACAACTCCTGCTGACATGTTGGTTAACATTCTGGGTCCAATGTCCTGCAGTCTCACCTAGGATAACCAAGAGTCAATAGTCAATATTTCTGTTAACAGAACTCACTTCTGAGGAAATAGTCAATCTTTCCATACATAGATATTTAAGACATGTCTGACATGTAATTAAGGTATAGCTAATGTGTCATGTGTGTGCTGTGATTGTCATATATTGGACATTGGGAAATTTGATTCCCTATGCAAGTTTTACCTATTTCAAGATTCTCACAATTTTTTGTTTCCCCTTTAAAATACACTGGGTATTTTCACAACACCACAACCAGTGAGTCGGTCACTTCATAACAGATATGTATGAATATTTAAGATGTTTACAAGTACCCTATTTGTCCTTCAACTGTTGTTTCAGGAAACGTCAGTTTCCTCTAGGTGCCATGCCCTATCTGCCAGTCCCCATGTTCATGTCTCAGTTACAAGTTGTTCTAAATGGCACTATGTGATTATGGTTGAGTGACATAACAGAGTTCTTAATGTTTACTTTAAGGAGCTGAGTTTTCCTCTAGTCTCTACTGACTGCATTGTTCACATGCAGACATCAAAACTGAAGCATATTGAGTCCTGCTTCACAAGTCCAGTCAGTTAAACCATTCTTTTATTTTCCACTCTTTCTTTGATTCTACTGACTACAATACGAGCTTATACATTTATATTTAGACATCTATACATAGCTTTCTTAATCCTGAACTCATTTTAATCCTAGATGTCCAACAATGGCTGTCAAAATGTACAAGGAAGAAATATTTTATAGACAATGGGCATTACCTATAAAATGATAATTATATAATAATTATTATTATATATTACTATATATAATTATATAATAGTAATAAAAATTATTATTGTATAGGTAAAATAATAATAATAGAATTTTCTCTCTCTCTAATAAGAGGAAGGGTATTGAGAGTCTGTTACGGAAGAGTAAGGAAAAAATCTACTAAATTGCTTCATATTTTTAGCACTAATTATTAGAAAAAGATTTTTGGGGGGGAGGAGAATTGTTAATGCTTTCAATGAGAATTAAATATCTCTCTTGATGATAAAAAAATCTTAATACAAATCTTTATGCTTTATTGGTTTTGCTTAGAACACAGTTTGCTGCTGTGACTTTTCCTCCTTTGTGTTTCCTGCCAAGTTTAGGTTAATTAAAGACTGAAGCTTTTTGTTGTTGCTCTTTTGATGAGGATGCAGAAAACCTTTTGCTTCTCAAACCAAATAGAAGAGAAAATAGTCTTGTCAATCTGGATAATGGTTCTGCATATTGATCAAACATATTCCTTATTAGATTTTTGAGACAGAAGATTGCAGTTTAATATCTATCTAATGATTACCCCATGCCTATCTGAGGAATGATAATTACACTGTGATTAACATTGTATTGAGATCTATGTCAGTTTCTTTCTGTTCTTGAGGTGTTTTTGATGAGTTATTTTTCTATCTGAAGTGCTGGTACAAATTGCTGTTACAGATGTATCATATCTTTAAAAACTTGTGCTTTATGATTAAATGCCAGAACGTTTATATAGTAACGTTTATATAGTAATCTCCAGGTCCTTCTGGATGGCAGCGCAGCCCTCAGAGCTATCAGCTATTCCTCCCAGTTTCGTATCATCAGCAGACTTGCTGAGGGAGCACTCCACCCCTTTCATCTAGGTCGTTAATGAATAAATTGTACAGGACTGGACCAAGGACTGACCCCTGGAGGACACCACTAACCACAGGCCTCCAGCTGGACTCGGCACCGCTGATTACTACTCTCTGGGCCCTGTCATTTAGCCAGTTCCTAATCCACCTCACTGTCCACTCATCTAACCCACTCTTCTGGAGCTTGCCCAGGAGGATGCCGTGAGGGACGGTGTCAAAAGCCTTACTGAAGTCCAGATAGATGACATCCACCGCTCTGCCCTCATCTATCCATCTAGTCACCCCATCGTAAAGGCTATCAGGTTAGTCAAGCATGATCTCCCCTTAGTGAGATCCCCTTGTTGCCAGATAGGTAGAGATAAATTTGATGGTTGCCTAGTGTGAATGAATAACAACTAATGAGAATTATCCAGGACTGGGACATGTCAGGGAAGAGAAAGGAGAAGTTTGAATACATGCATAAGGAAGAACCTGGCCCCAGACTATAACAAATCAGCTGAGCCTTGCTGAAGTGTGCGGGTGTGGCTGTCCCCAAGAACTTAACCATTAAACAAGGGTAAAAGGGTAGTTATAAAAGGCCAGAGGCAGCCATGGAATTTGTTTTGCTCTGCATATCAAGTTAAAGCTGCTGGATGCTGCATTCTTGGGAAAGCTTGACTCTCCAAGGAGCTTTTGTCCCAGCCAGCTGTTCACCCAGGAATGGTCTAAATATTAGCATGGTCTAAATATTAGCATAAAAAGGATTGTATGTATTTCCCTGTGAATTCCAGGCATTTATGCCCTCTAATTTGATCGGCAACATTGAATAAATAATAAATTGAATATGACATATATCTAATTAGTTGCTCCTTTGGGCAACAGAAGTTCATTGGAACAGGTGTGGTCTCCTACTATGTATGCATGTAATAGCATGCTCATCATGCTGAAGGCCTCTAATTACTAAAGTTTTATGATTAATGAGCAGGATAAAAGCAAGAGATGAATCCAGATAAAAATAATTCATCCTTTTCCTAAGTCTGAATTTAATGGGTCTTGCTCTGATGTCATAAACAATACAATAAATCACTGAGTGAAGTTAGAGGATCTGAATCTGAACACATTTGGTTATAAGTTAAACTTTGGTCTAGCGTTCTTGACGTTTTTTGCAGAGATTAAAATTCTAATTTAAATCCTTGTGCAAAATCCTGATTTGAAAAAGCATGTTAAATAGGAATTTCACTGTTGTCTTGCTAAACTACTGTTCACTCACCCATAACTCAAATATCCTTTCACTTCCAATATGTTGATTTTTGTCATCTTCTAAATAAAATCTTTCTATCTTTTATGACCTGAATACCTCATCAGGAATGTAATATAAGAATCACAAGACCTTAATTCTTATGAATTCATTTATTGTATCTAAAGTATTGTTTTTTGAAGATTGTTTTATTGAAGAAATGTGAGCTAATTCATAAGAATCATACACTTAAACCATATGCTTATTCACATTGACGTCAATGAGAAAGCTTTTGGAGACTCAGTGAAAAAAAAAGTATATGTATTTATATATTATTAGGTTGTTTCCCTTCCTTGGTTTCCACCGATTTGTATATCTCCTTCCAAGGACACCATAACATTCTATTACTTTCAAGTCTACATTTATTTGTGATTAAGAAATAACTACTACTCAAGAGAATTTTTCCTGAAAGAATTCAGGTTCACAAAATCATGAGGTCAGGAGAAGAAAAAGTTTCCTGGCTTTAAACTAGTGTTTGGAAGTTTCAAATGTGAGGAAACAATACTCATTTTTTTGTTACAGAGTTATTAGCTAGTGGCAGAAGCAATGCATTGCCACAGATCTGCACACAAATAAAAAGTTATGCAACTCTTTATGTAGACTAATTTGAGTAGGATGCCTTTACAATATACAAGGTTCATTTTGTTAGCCTTGAATAGTCTCTCTCAGGGCAGGCTGCTTTTGACTAGCAACAATAGAGGATCTCTCTTGGCAGGGCATTCAATTTCTCCTCAAATTAATTTAAATCTTCTCTTGTAATTTAAAATTTTTATTTGTCATTGTCCGTGCAACGTCAATTATTTCTCGTTTTGCCCTCAACTTAGCTGCAAAAATCAGTCTCTTGGTACTATTTAAAATCTTGTTAGGAGTTTTAGGAAGGGATGCAGGAATAATCTAATGGTAATTATTTTTTTCATTGTCATCTTGGGTAATCATGTAGCCTTTTTAATGGAGTCTGATAACAGTGCTGTATTCTACAGGAATATGAATTCTATAAAGTAAAAACATAAAATGTGAATTCATTAGGAGTCTCAAAATGAATATAGGATTTGAATCCCTGCACATAGAAATTCTATTTTGCAGGCAGGAGAGAGTTCACATTCATATCTTACTTTTGTCTCTCCTAAATATTAGAACCTCATCTATTGCCTTTCTCTTTTTTTTCCCTTTTATTTTTCCCTTAGAATGAATATTCTTAATCATCCTGTTTCTTTCTTTTTCAGAAGTTCTAATATCATAAATATATTGAAGTTCCATAACTATTCAGCAAACATTCTGATACTGCAATACTTGCTCTTACCATCTCTTCAAACTGCATATTCATATTGAACATATTCCCTGTGGATTTGCCACTTCTTTGGTCAGTTATTTTCCTTGAATATAGATATGACCATATATGGTGACTTAATAAATAACAAGCTTAACAGTAGAGCTATTATATCTCTTCAAGATAAAGTTTGACTTTATTAAAAAAATTCAGGTAGACACATATAGCCAAGTACAAGCCACTTGAATCCACTATGGAGCAACTTGTACTAGCATCCAAGCTAACCAAAAGTTCAGTTAATTCTTTCTTCACTATAGGGAATAATTTTAAATAAAAATAATGCTGTTGGAACTAATGTATTCCTTGCCTGCAGGGCACAGAGAATCTGTCAGCAAATAGAATTTTCCTGTAAACCATTGGAAGTTCCCTATGTTGTAGGACAAAGTCCCTGTGGTAAACAAGTTTACTGATCCTTAATAAACAAATCTTCAGCCTTGAGGGCTGTTCATCTAACTAATGAATTTACAAATTAGTAGTGTATTTATTCCTTTCTAAATACTAAGAAATATTTAGATAGGAAAGAGTAGAGGGTGATAAAACAGTCACTGAAATTCTGTGTATATCATCAAGTCCTGATGGATTTCCCACTGCTCAAAATCTGTCACAAGAATTCCAGTTTAACCCCCCAAAAAACCCCAAAAGAATCCCAGCCTAAGAATTCAGGACCCATCTAAGCTGAGGACCTGAAATATCATCCTCTTGTGAATATTGTTACCTTAGAAGGTTTTTAGTGTCAAGATTAAGCCTGAGCTACTTCTCTTGTCTCAGTTATCTCATAGACGACTTCTTTTAGCTTGGACAGGGTAACTAACTACAAAAGAGTGTAGTTGTATTTTCATAGAATTACAGAATGAATCACAGGATGATTAAGATTGGCAGGGACCTTTGGAGATCGTCTAGTCCAAGATCATCTGCTCAAGCAGAGTCACCTAACGCATATTTTCCAGGATCACATCCAGATGAGTTCTGAATATCTCCAAAGGAGAATCCTCAGCCTTCCTGACCAGACTGTTCTAGTGCTCTGTCACCCTAACAGCAAAGAAGGTTTTCCTCAGTTCAGGTAGAACTTTCTATACTTCAGTTTGTGGCTGCTGCAATTTTCTGACTTTTGTAGTGTTAGTTTCCTACTCATTACAGTGGATGTGTGTATATCATATGTACAGTAAATAAGGGAAACTTCAAAACTGAAGGACAAGGAAAGGGAAATGTGCATATTCACAGCTTTAAAGTTTAGACACTTTAGTTTGGCACAAATCTTATGTGATTTGCATTTTCTGCTAATACTTTACCTTTATATAGAAGTGTTGCTAACTCAGCAGTGTCCTTCTCTCCAATCAGTATTGAGCTGATTGTGACTGTGGAGTAGGCACATTTATAATTGTCTGGCTAGCAAGAAAATGAATCAGTTACTGTAGCTTTGGTTTGAATACATAAATGCTAGCAGACAGTCAAGTGCTTTATTTTTATAAAATGTCCTTTCTGTGTAGAATGAAGATTTCTGAATATAAGGAAATATATCTGACTATAGAATAATAATAAAGTGTGGAAGAATAGAAAGGTGGATATCATATCATACAAAAAATGTGGAGAACATAGTGTGGGGGCAGTAAAACGGTGAGAGGTTAGGTGAGAGGCACAGATGACTCTAGATACTCCATATATAAGTAGCATGTATAACAACTGTAATTATATTATTAGTGAGACTTTCTGTAATAATGTTATTTAATTTTCTTCTTCTGTAATCTTGTCTAATAATAATTATTTGATTAGGATGGATTTCAATTACATTAAGAACATATTCTTAGCTTTACGTATTAGGTGTGCTTCCTTTTTGTCCAAAACAAGACTCCAACTGTGAGGCTGAAACATTTTATCAATTAGTGAGATCTAAGTTACAATACTGAAAATTGACCATATCATCAGTTTACCAGTAAGACATCTTTTTAGAGTATTCCAGGTTATGTTTTGTATCACCATATGTCAAGGGGTGCTGGATGGCAACTCCATGTTTAAAATTTTTTTATAGGAATTTCCTTGTAAGATGTCATAATTTAGCATTTTCCTAATGCCTGTATGATTTATTGACAGTTTTGTTCAATTAATACAACATAACAGAATAGTTAATATAGTTTTTTCCCCTGTGATTTTAGTCTATTATGGTAAACACTAATTCATTATCTTTTATGCTAACCCTAGGTAACTGTCACTTCTCTCCTTTTTTTCTCGTAATCAAAATAAAGTGGATGAATTGATGCAACATGATGAGAAAAATGTACTTTATTAACTTGATAAAAGTATATGAACATTTAAACACTCTGAAACAGAAATTAATGGTTCTTTAGGATTCTTTTGGAAAGAAGAAAAGGAATAGAATGGTGCAGGAAAAAAAAATCTGATTGTGTCTGAAATGCTTTGTGTTGAAGCTTGCTTAACCAGAGAAGCAAAATATATCAATACCTCTTCTCTTGTTTCTTCTTCCAGAATGATATATTCTCAGAAGACAAATATTCCTGAGACATGCAGAGATAAAGATATGCTCATCATTAGCCTTCCTGCCATGAGCTAGTGATAATGCTACAACCCACTAGCAGAAGACTTTTGAGAGTCTTACATGGCTAACTCATAAAATAATCTGCAGTGGTAAATGGAGATATACCACCTATCTCATCAGATGCCCTGAAGAATATGTGCTAATTTGTTGATTACCGAAAAACATTCCTTTATCTCAGCTTTTAATATTAATACTTTATTGTATGTATTGATTAACAATTTTCCATATTTAGATTTCTTGCAGTGGTCTCTTCACAGTTTCATCTCATAGGGAATAAACATAGTTTGAAATTATCTAAAGTTTTCAGAACATGAATGAACAAAACACCAAAGTATTGAGAGCTTTTTGTTCTGTGAGTAGTGGTTAACACAGGCTAGCCTCTGCTAAAAGCCTAATGTCTATTTCTTGGTTTTATGACTTAATTTTAACGCCTGTATCCTGTTCTTTATTTACACTACAGCTAACTATTTAGGCTCTGCTTGTGGCATTTTACATAAACTAAGACCCTTCATAAGCATTATTATTAGAATATACATTCTCATCATAACACAGATAAAAAAAATCTAAACAGATTAAGTGACTTAAATGAGCTGCTGGTAGTTTTCATGTCAAACACAATAAGGTGTACTGACTCCTCAGCCTTTAAGATAGGAAACAAGTGAAGAACACTGTGATTAATTGAATTTAATAGATTTAGAGCTGACCTCACTGTTTGTCTTCTGTCTTCTCTTCTACTGAGTCCTCGTTTCAGAGATGCTACCTCTTGTTATGTCTGTCACAGTGGGCTCCTTGGCCCCTTCGCAGTGGCTGTCACTGATAGGACATGCTATCAAAAGTGTTGAGGAAGATTTCATTTTTGCTGCACAGCTCAATGATTTAGTAGGCTCAGCAATGTGACATGCTGAATCAGCTCTGCGGCTGATGTTAGGAGTGTCTGACTACTTGGTGATTATGTATGGATTGGTTGAAAAGGTTATGCTACATAAGAGGAAAATGAGGGTAGTCAAGTACAGTAGAACCCACTTAAAGTCAAGTGATGTGAAAATCCCAAACAGCTTTAGTGTATTTCAACAGGCTTTTCATGAGACGGTGAAGCTTCTAGAAAAGTTTCCTTTATTTCCCTTGGAATGCCACAAGTATTGTGTGTATGGGGATTATTATCTTTTCTTGATCTCTAACTATAGCAAAATCAGAGAAGAAAACTATGTCACTAATGCTACATGAAGCGTTAAGCACCCACTTTTGCTGCAATTTCTCTCAACTGGGAGTAAAAACTGTTTAGGCTAATTATTATGCAGATGTTTTGCCTTGCAAGGTTATGAAATAGAGGCACTTGGAAACAGAAGAATTTGATTTTACAACCTCAGGACCCTCTTTGAAAGAGACCTACTAGGCAGAGATTGGATTGACTCAACCAAATAAGGCAAAAGTATTTTTGTCAAAAGTCTATCTAATATTCGTAGCATACCTGTAAATTATGTATTTATGGAGAGAGAAATGAAGACTCACAACCAAGTAAGAAAATGGTGAGCATAGCTGTTATTAAGCAAAATGACAACCTTGTTCTTCATAAGAGGAAATTTTGGCCGCTTCAGGGATGTGTTTGGAAGAATCCCTCACTTGATGGTCCGTGAGAAAAGAAGAGTCCAGGAGATCTCAAGGGTACTCACTTGTTGCAGTCTTTACCAGTATTATTTGTCTTCAGAAATCCTGAGCATCTGAGACCAATGGCTGATCTACTAGGCTCAAAGAGTTCTATGTCAAAGAGTGGTATAAAGTCCAGCTAGAGGCCAGTCATTATTCCTCCAGTTGTCAATACTGGGTCCAATAGTGTCTAGTATTATCATTAATAACTTGGATAATGGAAGGTCTTTACCATCAGCCAGATAACAGATGATACGAAGCTGGAAAGAGTGATTGATGCACCAGGTGGTTGTGCTGCTGTTCAGAGGGACCTTAACAGGCTGGAGAAGTAAACAACAGGAATGTCATGAAGTTCAACAAAAAGGGAAGTTTCAAGTCCTGCAGCTGGATATAATCCATGTGGCCGGAATAGTCTCATGCACCACCACAGACTAGGGGATTGATAAACTGAAAAGAAGGAACTGGGACAAAATGAGTCAGCAATGTGGCCCTGTGGCATAGAAGGTCAACAATGCAAAGGTTGCAACCCAGGGGCTGGCTTAAAACTAGCAAGTCAAAGAAGGTAACCCTTCCCCTCTACTCAGCATGAATGCTCCAGGCTGCATAAGTCATATGAGGAGAGGCTAAGAAAATTGGGAGCATTTAGCATGGAAAAGATACAGGGATAGGGATGATGGGGAATGTCATCACTGTACTAGATGGGAGGGAGAAAAAGAAGGTAAGGTCAAAACTCTCTCAGCGATATCCAGTGAAAGGATGAGAGGAAATAGGAATAAACTGAAATACAGGAATTTTTTTTTTTTTTTTTTTTTTTTTTTTTTTGACCTTGAAAGTGGTTGCGCACTGGAACAGCTGAGCAGTGTGGTGTGAGATTCTATCCTCAGAGATATTAAAAACCCAGGTGGGCACAGCTACGAACAACCTGCTTTAGTTGTCCCTTCTGTGACCATTGGTACAGACTAAATGTTCTCTAGAGGTCCCTGGTAAATTCGGGGATCCTGTGGAAATTATTTCAATATTGTGTTCCTTCAGATTTTTCTCAGCCAAAGAAAGTAGTTCTTCCACATTAAATATTTCTAGAAGTTGGTCTTATTTTCTAGGTTTAATGGTAAATGAGCTTGCATTCCATTAAACTGAATTTAAGCAATAGTAATAAAGCTGTATTAAACATCCTGTTTCACAGAATGAAAACAATGGAGGCTTTCAAAAGTTCCATTAATTACTGAATGCATGTACGTTGCAAAGCAACAACAAAATTGCTTTTTTAAATATCAGCAACATTATGGCATAGAAGAATACTTTGAGAATTCTTTTTATTAAATATAAAAATTGATACAGGTTACACTGTGACAGCTATTTTGTTTCACCTAGATCCATCTCTTATAATGTAACTTTACATGACACAAATATCAGGTAAGATTTTTTTTTGCCCAAACAGTGAAGTCAACAGGCTATCTGCAGAAACAAAGCAATTTTTAATTACCTGTGTAAGTTGTAGATAGTTACTCCTAAACAGGTAACTGCAAAACTTTGGTTAGAAGGTATAGTTCCACTTTTCACTGGCCAACCAGGTAACAAGGATAGTATGGTGCAGCTGAAGGAGCTTTTATTCTTTCCTTTCCTCCTCATGGTGGAGTCATGTTGCTGCAGATACTATTGTGTGATCTATGACAGGAAATTTCTCTATCTAACTCGGGTCAATTTGCTATCCAGTAGGGACATACACTATTTCTGATTTGAGGGGTTAGACTGTGAGGACAGGACTATGTTTTTTATTCTTTATTATTTGGTGAATGAACTGTAAAAACTCAAAATATCATTTTAATAACACATAGACTTATTGTCATCCAGTCGGCAATGGATGCTTATACATGTACTTTTCTAATGTTTTGTGATGATGTCACACAAATAAATGTCACAAGGAAAAGATGTTGTTTGGAAACATCCTTTGAATATTAAGATAAAGCAGGAAATGATGTAAAATAATTTGAGTGAATTAGCAGAATAAACCTTTTTTAACTATTATGATATCATACAAATATAATTTGAATATGCTATTATATTGTACTTTTAGGAAATATATTTCTATTCATGAGGTCTATGAAATACTCACAATTTCTGCTACTAGAAAGCTAAAAACTCCAAATCAAGGATGATTCTTCTAGCAGTAATATTCTTCTCAAGTCACAGTTCTCTATTTTCACTGATCAAGCCATTGCACAGTGTCTCTGTATCACTTAGAAGAAAAGACAGTTAAAATTTTGTAACAAAGATAATAACAAAATATTCTAAAGTATGTAATCTGCAGTCAGAATATATGCACTGTGTAGACTTCTGCTTATGCCGGTCTCTAGAGACACACATCATCACTAGCAAAATGAAGTCTGTAACTTTTTTAATTGCTTTTTTAATAGTGCATAGTGGTACTATTTCAGATCTTGAATTTTAAGTTTTTCAGGCTTCCTTTGTTTCCTGAATTATATTCACATGCACAAGAAAGGTATGGAGTTAAACTAAGCTGAGAAGATTTAGTAAATATATTAGCCCGTCTCTAGAATTACGTATTAAAAATATATTCATGTTTTAGGATATTTTAACAAATGTCAGAGGATTCTGTCAGGATTCTATTCTGTTCTGTTACATCTTCACATGTCCGTTGGTGTAATTAGGTGAACTAGTATGTTTTTAGTTTGTCTAGTCTTTAAAAATTTTTTCTCTATACTTTAATATTTTAGAGGTCAAATTTAGAATCCTGGCTGGTGGCTTCTGGCATAAGCAAATTTAAATTGGATAATCAATAGAAAAATGTCATAAATAATGAAAGTTTTATTGTTGAGACCTAAAAATAGGGAGCTTTCTACAGGCTGCATTTTTGCTTTAGGTCTGGAGATGGAAGATGTTCATTGTAGCTGTAATGTTAGAAAACGACGAACAGGAGACAAATAAAAGGAATAACTGACACATAAAGTCTTCAGATATGGACCGAATTTCCCAGATATCTGGAAATAAGGACCATTCTTCATCCTGCATCTATCTTTCCTTTTACAAGTCAAAGCTCAGAGCTATGGAATCTGCATGTTGCTGTTGAAGACTTGCTAACCTCCATGCGGAAGGTGTATTTTAATCTCCTTCATGCTCTTTTTGGTTGGTTTTTGTTTGTGTTTTTTGTTTGTTTGTTTCTTTGTTTTGTTTTGTTTGTGTAAGCACAATACCAGGAAAAAAGCAGTGAGCATCTTCCACAATCAACTTATGAGAAATTCGCCTTTTCATTGATAAAGATATTAAAATAATTTAAACTGCTTTCCTCAAAATGCAGCTTATAACTCCACATCAAAACAGAAACTTTACCGAGGAAAATTTTAAAATGCATTGCTTGTTTCATAGAATTTTGGCAAGTATATGACCATGCTTGATTCTCTAGCAATTGGTATGACAAGTTTTACATAATTAATAACACCTAATTTCATGTGTGTAAATCTGGCTTTTTCTGTTTGAATACTTTCTGACTGATTCTTGAGATAAATACAAATAAGATCTCTTGACTCTGTCACTGTACTTCTGAATACGGCTACAGTTATGCTGATGGCATCTAGAAGAGAAGAAAAATGGAATAATCACAGATCTTTCTTGATTTTGGAATGAACTAACAGAGTGCAAGAAATAGTCCTCAATTTACCATCATAGACTCCAGGTTGCACCAAGCATAATTGTTATGGGAATTGTAAGTGACATAGTAATGAACAGATTGTGATTGAATACATGAATCGTGAATGCATGACTGAATATGAGAAAAGTAATATATATTACTTGCGAATGACTCTGCATGCTCCGCTGGCTGATTTGACCAGCTGCCTTTAATCAACCAGTCAGAATGTTACTTGCTGATTCAAGTCCCAAAAAAACAGCATAAGAGAAGTGCCTGTCTTTTCAGCAATTATAACAATGAGAACGAAAAGGCAGTATGAGTAAAATGTTCATATGTTACAGCATGTGCTCAGAAGCATTTGTTATTGAACTGAAATTATCATTTAATTGCTGTTACAGTGAAAGGACACTCTATATTTTTAGTAATAGCTAGTTTAGAAATAAGTTATAAATCCAAACCTGCAGGCCTACCTTTTCCAATTAATGATTTTTTTTTCCTCCTGGCTGAAATACCATGAATGTTTATTGCCTGTTGTTTAATTCTGTTGGTTCCTAAAGTGCAGCGAATAAAAGAAAAGGAATTTTTTAGCGAGATACCTTTGAAGAACAATTTTTTAAGTATTTGCGATACATTTCTCTTGAAGATATTTTACTTCAATAAAACACTCAGTAGAAGTAAAAAAAAAAATGACTAAACACAGTAGTGCATTTCGTTTTTACAACAAATACCATGTATTCCCCATGGAACATGACTTATTGTGCTTAGGTAAATGGGACAGCATGAGCAATTCTCAAAAGTATATCTCAAAGGCAAGTCATCAAACGCTGATAGATATTAGGTCTGTTGTTTTGTATAGATATTGAGTCAGAAAATATGCTACTTCACATACAAACTTCTTAAAAATTCTATTTTCCCCTTTTGCAATTTTTTGAATTTTACATAAAAAAGAATTTTCTACTGAATAGAAATAATTGAGCAGTGTTGTGTTGTTATGGAATTTGTCTGTGAGAAGTGAAATACTCACTGTATGACTGTTATTGGTAGTTCTCTGTTTGCTGATAGCTATCTCAGACTCAGAAAAAAAAGAAAAAAAAGTAAAAGGTGAAACAGCAGAAAGTTTAACCTATTCCTGCATCAGAATAAGTGAATTTCAGTTAAATATGCATTGATATTCATCTTTATAAAACTATATTTAACTTCTAATTTAAATTATTTTTTTCTGCACTGACAAGCCAAGTAGAGAAGTTACCTTGCTTATCTGTTTTGTCATGTTACCAATCTTCAATTCTTGCAGTGTGAATATATGTGTATTCTCCCTATATGTACACCTATGAAGCTTACTTTGAATACATATTTCTCACTTGACAATATACAGCAGAAAGAATTTATAGCAACCATTTATTTCAAAATAGAAATATACTGATTCAAAGTATGCAGAACCTCCATCTATTCAAGGAAAAGCAATAAAATATCCAATTTTGTAATATAGTGCATATTTTGTTAGGATAGATATTTTATTGATTTATTTTTCACTTGTGCATTATACATTTTCTGTAATTCAAGTTCTCATTGTGATTTTTAATATCATAGCTGAAGTTGCCAAAGGGGGAAATTATTTTTTCCCATTTTTATCTTTGATGTGAGCTGTCCTTTAATGTAAGTAGAATAGCTATACTAACTGTGCAATGATCCACTGCTCATGTTGAGTTAGCAGAAGGAAACATGGTATCTGTTCAGACATCACCCTGTCTTATGGCCTTCTCAAAAAGGAATGTAAGTTTGAGACTGATCTCCCCAGGCCAAACCCCTCCCCAGGCAGGTCTTAATAGACATTTATCTTCGACACACCTCAGGTGCAGGCTTTTCCTGGGAGCAGAAAGAGCCATTTAGCAGCTTGGGATATTACTTTTGAGTAATAAACAGTTCCCTAGGCAGCCTGTTTAGGTTCCTGCCTCAGGGTCCTTGGATTTAGTGACCCAGAGGGGTGGGAGTTGGTGATGGAGCTCCCAGGTGCTTATGCATCTGTCCAAGAAAGCCCCTGGGGGCACATTTGCCTGCGATGCAGTTCTGCACAAGAGCTCACCCAGCACCCCTGGCTGCTTGAAAAATAGGTCCTGCTCATTTCTGCTCATAATGTGCACTATTAACTCCTGCATGACTGAGTAATCAAAGCACTCTTCCTACTCAAATTCTCTTCCGTGAAAGGACAGGTCAAGTCTATAATGGATCTGCAGTCTGACACATCAAGCATTCTGAGAGTGTGGAATACTAAAATGGCATAGCTAAACAGACTGTTGAAGATGTCAAGCCTGATCACTTACTGTCTTACTCAGGCTTTACGTTAGTATATACAGAATTGATTGTGGTTAAGTTGGATGATTTTGATGCAGATTTTAAACTGGAACAGATGTACAATCTTTGTAACATTTTGCTAATTTGACTTAAACTACAACACAAAAGTAAAAGAAAATTATTAATGGAATTATGTATCTATTTCACTGTTTTTAGCTGTGAAAAAAAAGAAAGCAGACATGGCACAATATTCATTTTTTTCAATGTTTTATCATTTATACATGACAAGAAATAAAGAGACATTTTCGGGAAATAAAGTTGTAACCTTTTACTTGCTAATCAGTGAAACTTTAAGTTATGAAAGGAGGAAGGTAATACTAGGGAGAAGAAGGTCATATTCTGGCTGGACTCGTGTTCTGCCTTGCAAGAGAATGTGCTGTAAAGCACTACCTATGCCTTTCAGTCTTAAGCAGAAAATGTAAATATGATCTAACAACATCTGGATTCAATTGCAAAGTATCACAATATTGCATGGTTTGATTTTTGCAACGTTCCCCCTTTGCCCTCAAAACACTAAAAAAATAACACTTCTGCCTATTTTTGTTTTCCTTGATTGCTGTATAAATGTATCAATAATTTGATAGCAATTGTTAGCTTTTAGGTTATTAACTTTCATGTGGGCCAGCACTAGAAAGAGACTAGAAAGAGTAGTTTGTCCCATCTCTTTCTTTAACGTGTTGATTTGTGCTAAGGAGAGATTGCTACAAGTCTATTTTACTTCTAAATCAAAGACCAAGGATTTAGATTTTGTAGAAAAATTTATCACATCTTCTTTGAACTTTCCCCATTCACAATTTGAGGACAGAATAAGCCTTCTAAAAAATTGCTAGTAAATTCTGCAATTAGTTCAGAAATTATAACAATCTAAAAAGTTAAGGAAACAAGATCTCTGGGTTGTCTGTCATTTTTCATGAATGAATTAATATGAATTAATATAATCTGTCAATTTTTCCATAGAAATCAGATTGATGACATTTTGTGCATAAATAGAACTTCAAGAAAGCAGGTTGAATGAGTTAGACATTGGCATTCATTGTACTTAATTATATGAGTAAAAAGTGTATAGCTGGAAAGAAGAACTCAGCTAAATCTGGAGTGCTGTTACAGAAAATTCGTGCAGCCAACTGACCTTAAGGATTACCTTCCTTAGAGATTACCTTCTCTTTGATCTGCAAATAAAAATGCTCTCTTCCATGTGTGAGGGAGCCTGATTCTGTTTATGGTAACTTTTTATTAGGAAGCATTTAATGGAATAGTAGCTGCCATTTACCTTTTTTGTGTCTACACTTTAGTTTGGCCAGTGTTCCCCAAACATCGCTGTTTTAAAATGGTAAAAGTGCTGGAGAAAGAAAGTAGGAGTTTTGATATCTTGGCCCTAAAAAAGAGTACATGCTTTAAAAACCAGGTAAGAACAGAAAATACTAGAATAACTGTGGTGCTGTTTTTCTGTGAAATTATGAGATATCAGAGATAAGGTCAAATCAGTCTTGACTGTACATGACTTTATTAAATGCTAGGGTTTTCCTTAAACTTTAAATCATGATTTTTCTAGATTTGATGATCATTTTTCCAATCGCTACCTCTTATGTGAAAATATTTCAAACATGATTCTTCTTAACTCTGACTCCATCTTTAAATCACTTTGCCATTCTGTACTTTCTGTCTGCATTGTTTGATTCCAAAACCTAGCTACAACAGTTGAAACTTTAATAGCTTCATTAATGTCTGTGTGATGTTGTGCTTCTGTCTATGCTAAATCTAAGCATTATGAATATTTGAGCTGGGCATACAATCCATACAGGAGATTTTACTTTAGCTTACATGATAACAGTCTGGTGTAAGGAGCTCAGAAGCCTAATAGGGTTATCAGAATGAAGGGTTGAAAAGCCCACGATAAGCAGCACTTCTGTAAGCACAGTTTTAAAATGGTAACTTATTAGCATTTTCAGACTGCGTGGTGTTGAATTTCCCTTGGCTTGGAGTTCATATAGGTGAGGGCTTTATATGTATGAGACTGCCCTCCACCAGAGGAAGAAAAGAACATTCTTTCTGCACTGTATAATCTACAGTCTCTCTGTAATCACCAACAACTATAACCAATTCTTTACCTCAAACTGTAGAAACATCCGAAGAAGAACGATCTGATTTTTATCTCAACTGTTGCTATGCAATTATGAGCATTCATAATATGCACAATTTTATGCATATAATGTATTTTAGGGACAGTGAAGCAAGGTATGTGTATGTATAAACACACACATGCACATCACACATGCACATTTGCATGTGTTGTAATCCATTAAAAAATCATTTTTCCTAAAAATATATTTTCCTTGTGAAAACCTGAAAATTTAAAACAGATTCACTTTTTAAAAGTATGGATACCAGCCAGCACAGCATATCTTTGGCATTGGATATATTTTACCTCATCATTAACAATCCAGTTATATAGTAAAATATAAAAAAGGAAAACTAAGAGATTTTCATAAATAGCAAATTTTGATTCTGAAAGTTTTGTTTAGAAAACTGTGCACTATGTTTTGTCAAGTACATTGCCAATTAACTTTTTAAGAATCTTCATTGTATTAAGTGAAAATTGTAAGAGTAAGTATAATATACTTAGCAAGAACTGCATAACTTGAAAATTACAAAAGAACACAGCAAGTGTTTTCACTTAAATGAATTCTCTGCTACAAATGCTGTGAAAAAAATGGCCACACGTAAACGAAGATGCAAGCAATTATCTGCTCAGGCTTTGTGTGATTTTCATAGTAGACTGCAGTATTTTTTTCTACATATGTATTTCTTTGAAAATGTCTCAATTTTTCTAGAAATTATGTAAAAAAGCATTATTGGAGATCATAAATACCCTACATGTTTTTAAGGTTTCAATTGGCTGGAAATCCGTTGCAACTATGCAAAAGACTGTGTTCATTATTCCAAGCACTGGTTTAAACGATGTTGTACTTCATGTATAAAACATTTCACATATATCTCTTTTACTCATAGCTGCATAATAATAACAGTAATAATCAACTGTTACAAAGACAAGTTCTTCAAGCATTTGCTAAAATGTAATGAATTCTTTACAATTTCAGAAACTTAGACCTTCAGAAACTTAGAAAATTTCAGTTATTGTAAGCTCAAAATTAGACCAACCAGCTTTGTTTGGCTTGTGCTTTTATATAAGTCATGCTCTCCCTCTGCTCAACCTGCTGCTCTGCTCTTGTGAGCCAGCGGGGCATTCAAACATGTGAACCATGCGCATGGTAGACATCAATAGCGAGCACTGGACAGTAGCTATTTTGAAGGAGAAGAGAGACTGGTTTCTGACAGCTTCTGTGACCTATTAATGTTTTATTTAGCTTCTATTTCTGGGGCAGTTGTTTCCAGGTGAAGCAAGAAAAAGGTTTCGAAAAATAAACACAGAGCACCTGTGAGTGTTGAAGTTGAAAGCATAGCTCTTCTTTCTTTTTTCTTTCTTTTTTTTTTATTTTCTGTTGTTTTCTGTTTTATTTTGTAGCTTTATTGAAGTAAAAGGAGCATACAGGGCAATAGCTCTTGTGGAGGTTTAGACATTTTCCACTTTTTTTCTGATTTTTTTAAAAGGGCATAGCCAGCAGTGCTTGGAATAACCATTCTAAGGAAGCCATTGACTGGGAAAGTGGAAAAGGGGATGGGGAAGATTATAGGTCTCTTTTTGTAAAAAAAAAATTCGTCCTCCTTTTACTTACATGGAAATGTGTAAACAGAATTTTCCAGAAGCATGAGTGATCCCAAACAATTTGAGGCATGAAAAACAGCAATTCGACCATAATGAGATAGGATTTTGATTGATTTGACCACTCCAACATGAACAGTGTGTTAAAAAAATGTTGATTTATGTATCTCTGATACCTTTCGTGTTATTAGGAGACAAACCAATGCTAATGTTATTGTGTTTTCCAAAGAATCTTTTGCATTTTCAGCAAGGCCTTATCATTAGTGACCTCTTTGCACTTAAAATTTCCACTCCCAAAATGTTTTTTCTTCTGTCATATTAGAATGTCAATTACAATGTGGTGAATCAAGACAAGGCTTATGAAAGTCACAACTTTTAAGGTAACTTCTTCTTAGAGTTACCTTCTTACCTTTCCCTTGCAATTGTAAACAATCATAAATAAATTACAAATATCTGCTTTGTTTGTTACTACAAGCCAATGGTGAAATTCACAAGAAATATATACAGGAAACTAAATAATAATTCAGTGTAAAACAAAATTTTCAGAACTACTTTCCTCAAAATTCTGCTGTGCATCTATCTCTGAGAAGATTTAAATTAAAACTTTAGACTACCTAATAGAAACTCTATGTGGGAACTGATCTGTTAAATTGGAGGAATCTTATAAGTACACTTCAATGGTGTCATTTTTATTAAATTGATTAATCAATTAAATCAATTTCAGCAAATGTTAATTTGTTTAGGTTGAATTTGTAAATTTGTAAATGATATTAATCTATGGTAGTGACAGCAGGGGATTATATGGATTTTATTTAAAAAATACAAAATATATTTGTAACTGTTGAGATACTCATCGGATAATGAACAAAATAGTTTGCTTTACCTTAACCTTAACCTTTACCTTAACCTCTTAAATGAGAGAGACACAAAACAAGTCTCTAATTTGACTGCACATATTCAGTAAAAGTTAAACTTTGTTCCTGAGTTTACGTTTTGCTTTACACTTTGTGGGGTCATACACACATGTGTAAAGTGAATCTTTCTAATACTTTTAATCCTATTAAAAGGGGCAAATAGGTCAAAGCACTAGAGAAATAGGCTGCTGATATTCTGGAAACCTGAAGATAAAAGAGAACCCAGTGACCTTCTTCTCTTTCTCACAGTAATAGAATGTTTGACCTAGGTCTTATGGATTCATCTAAAAAGTTTTAAGGCATCTTAAGTTCACAAAAAAACCCAAACCTTAAATAACAGAAAACTAATAAGGACATAATAGGATAGGAGGAATTAGGGAAAATTGTGAAAACAGATTGTATCCTGAATATGTTATGTGAGAGACCAATGGTCTGCAGTCTGCAATAAATCACACTTTGCTTTATTGAGAACTACAGGTAAACCTTTTGTTTTATGCGTAATTGAAAATATTTCTCCCTTTAAAAAGGAAGCCTTGCGTTGGGCTGTACAAACTAATGTAGCGTCTGCCAGAGGGGAAAAAAAAAAAAAAAAAAAAAAAAAAAAAAAGCCTGCTTATGCTTCAAGCAGCTGAGGAGCAGGAAAAGTAAATTTACTGCAAATCGCCCAAGGGCTTAAATCGACGTATAACAGGAATGATACCACTTGACCTTCCATTTTCTATTGAGGAAAGACAATGATTTTTTAAATTGCCTGGGCTCTGCTGAGAAGTGTTACCAAATCACTGTCACAACATGTTTTCCAGTCCTGACTGCTCCAGACCTACAGGAAATTCTTAAGCAAGTAAAGCAGCTTTGCTCCTCCAGATACGTGGACTGGTTAAGAACAGGAAATCTTCTGACTTATATTTCCCAGCGGATTGGTGTCCTTCACTTCACCATTAGGTGTGCCATCTGCCAGAGGTTTGTTTCAACTTTCATAAAAAGTAAAACCCATTCCTTTGGTAATCTGCCAAAAAAAAAAAANAAAAAAAAAAAAAAAAAAGAAAGGTGTATGTGGGGGAAAGTTTGGCAAACATAAAGGAATTCAGTTGTTTTTCTCTCAATTTAATAATAATTAGCCATGTCTCCACTGTTTGCTGGCGAGAGGGTGAGGTAGTTGCTTCTAACAGGGCTGGATAGAATAGAAGATAAATCTGCACTCTCATATCATTCTTGCTTGACTGCAACATACCCTCTACAGGATTAATTTCTTGTATTGGTAGGAACAAGAGTTTAGGGAGAGGGTGCATTCATGTATATACATGTATAGATTTTCCCTTACAAGCAAACTTGTATAAGCTACATTAACCTCTGCACATTTACTAATTCCTTGTTAGTGCCACTCTAAATCCAGGATTATTTAGAGTTACTGAAAGACCAGGGCCTCCTTCTTCAGCAGTTCATGGGAAATATTGCTTTTGAAGGTATTTTTCTACAAACAAAGATAAAGGGTGAGTAGACCTGTTAGGGTGAGGGCACAGGATAGTCTCAGTTTACACATTTCTTAAAAGATTTTAATTGATGAAACTCATTTCGAAAAAAAAAAAAAAACATTTTTTTCCATCTATATCTGTGATGATATATTTATTGTTAGTATTAAAAGTGCTATGTAATCTGACAACAGTTTGGTTCATATAAAATATTACAGGACTAAATATATTAGCAGCTTACAACAGGTAGCATTACTAAGACAAAAGGGAACAGAGGTTAGAAAATATGCTTGGATTATGAAATTCTTTAGCTATATATGGAGAAAGCAACAGGAATAAAACCTGTTGTGGATCAAGATAACAGGGGAAAATTGATGTTGCATGTGTATGACTAAGAACCTGAAATGTCATTCTTATATTGTAAAATTGTCATGGAGGCTTGTATCTTGGAGGAGGCTCTTGGAGGAGGATCCGCTCTGCGCAGATTCACGTATCTACCTCTCCTCTGTATATCCTAAATAAGGAAGACTGGCATGGAAGAGATTGTTTCAAAAGAACACTAAAATTTAGATATTAATTAGGTGCCTGTGTCTGTAAGTTTGGGGCTGAATATTTACACAGTGCCTATCATCTGAGCTACCAGAGTGTTTCATGAGAACCACTTTTGGTTCAGGAACAACACACTTCTACTCTGCCTTCCACAAAAGGTTGGACCAGGTCACTTGCTGAGATCCTCTCAACCTGAACTATTCCATGCTTCTATGGCTATAGACCAGTTCCCTAACCTGATGAATGAAACTCTGAAACTGCTTGGGGCAAAGAAAAGAGAAATAAAATATGTGCTCAATCATGAAAAGAATGACAAGCATTGGTGACCAGAATTGTAAGGAAGAGAAGACTTTTGATGTAATAATGCCCTTCATCTTCCTTTTTTCCCTATCAGTAAACTGTAGGTGCTATGTATAGTTTTGCTTCTAGAAAGTAACAACCTGGCAAATATGGCAGGGCAATTATGTAATTTCCTTTAATTGAAGTTTCTCTCTTATGATAATGATTTTTTATTTTTTAAGATGACTGCTCTAGGAATGTCTTCATCTTGACATCTGCAAAGAAAAGAACCTTCAAGAATATAGTAGAAAGAAAATTATTCTGAAAGCTTCATTCTCCTTCAATCTTTTCACAGCAGAAAAATCAGAAGATTTTTCATTCTAATGAGTTATTGCCATGAGGCTGAAGCAGGAAGGAAAACGTGAAAGACCAGATCTAAGACAAGAAGTGCAGTTTTTGTACATTTCAAAATTGTCTAGTGGTGTCTGAAAATCTGGAATGACCAAAGTCAAAAAAAAAAAAAAAAAAAAAAGACAGAAAAAAAAAAAAAAAAAAAAAAAAAAAAAAAAAAGACAGAATTCTTACAAAAATATAAGAAAAGAAAGAAATCCAGTGGAGTTTGTCATTCCTCTGGTAATTCAGACCACCCCCTGCAGCCAGAAGTTTGGAGGCAAAAGATCTTTTATAAAGAGATCAGTGTGTGCAGTTGTTTAGCATTAATCATTTAAGCATTTTTCAAGTCTCTACTTTTTATTTCGGTAGCTTCCATCAAAAGATACTGCTGCCTGTCCTATCCAGAGGCTATACTCCTTTTGTACTTATTTAATGTGTTTAATCTACACTGAGATTAGTATTATGCATACACATCCTTAGGGCGTCTCATGGACTTCTTCTCTGACTAACTTTCTAAGCTGGAAGATTATTTTCTCTGGAAAGCTCTGATTTTGATACTGCAGAAACTTTTCACAGCAGATAATTGCTGTATTATTTGGACAGAGTGAACTCTACAGGGTAGACTTCCCTTTAAGATATAAATTGGGAGCAGCAAGAAACAATTAATCAAGGCTGTATGCTAAGCTTGAATTCATGCTGTACAGTGATTGTCTGTATTATTGCACTGGAACTAATAATGGAATTTTATAGAAGTCTCACTTAGGCTGTACATGAAGATATCTTTTAATCATCATAAAAGGACAACTTCTTAATTCTTTCATCTGCCCTTTTGTTCAAAATAGCCTCTCATAAAAGTTTGCTATTTGTGAGGTTTGAACCTATAACAGAGAGTAAAGTCAGAACAGACTTTACAAGAGATTGAGTGCAAAATGAGAGCTACTGTTGGAGATGTTTGACATTATGCCAGCTAATACAGAGGATCCTGAAAGATTGGAATAATTATCCACCTGTATTGATTTTCACCATAAAGCTGTGCTGAGAGATTTTATGCTCTTACTGAGATTCTTGTACTATTTCAATTTCATTTCTAAAAATATAATTTTATATTTGTGTTTGTTATTATTATAATATAATCTACAAGAGCCTTTTGATTTTATCATATCCTCTAACAGCAATTCTTCTAGATCAAGAGCAAGATCAACCAAAGACAGTGTTTAATTTCACAATGGCACAATGGGTGTTTTTTAGGTGTTTTAGGAAACTATTAAATAAACTGTCTTAAAATCCTTTTATTAAAAATATTTATTAATGGAAGATGCATAAGGTAAACTTAAAGTACAGGGTAGCCTTGGCTAGGATGTATATGCTGCAGAGAAAGGAATGAAAGCTGCTGTAACCTACATGAAGAAATATTTATGTAATTGAAATATAGTGCCTAGAATCCTTTCTTCGGGATAGAAAATTGAGTTTTATCACTTAAAAAAAGAGAGAGCAAGAATTGCTACTTCTGAAGCATGGCCAAAAGTACTGCTGTGGCTTTCTTATTATGGAATAATTCAGTTCGTACTTCACTGAAACTGTGAGAAACCCGTTCATCCTACAGACATTCAGATTTCTGTTTCATAATCTCTTTCCATATTACAAAATTTTTTTGGGAAAAATGACGTGAGCCATTTTTTGTACAGAACTCATTTTTGTAGTTGTTTTCTGAGTGTGCACTGAGCACTACATTAGGAGTCTCAAGTGGAGACAGTCTGAGAGTCCGCTCTCTGTTGAGGCATAAGACTGGTTCCTGACCTCTTTCTTTACATGCTCTTTCTCAAAAAGAGACAGGCTTCTTCCTTCCTTCCTTCCTTCCTTCCTTCCTTCCTTCCTTCCTTCCTTCCTTCCTTCCTTCCTTCCTTCCTTCCTTCCTTCCTTCCTTCCTTCCTT
>PTEX01000001.1:10398056-10459142 GCA_003342815.1 Eudromia elegans | reverse complement strand
TCTTCTCTTCTCTTCTCTTCTCTTCTCTTCTCTTCTCTTCTCTTCTCTTCTCTTCTCTTCTCTTCTCTTCTCTTCATAGAATCAAAACCTAAAGTAATTGGGAACTGGAATAAGGACTATGTTGAAGTGAGGTCCCCCTAAATGGAAACAATTGCTATGCCATGTTTTCATCTGTGAAGAAGTCAGCAAAATGGCATGCAACATTAAAAATTCTTGAGTTTAATGTTAAAATGAAATGATTTCTAAAAAAAAAAAGTCTGCATGCATAACGTCTGAAAGGATATACCAACAGAACTGTTTTAATTTCATATCATTACAACATTATTTAATTTCAGTATTCTGTGTTGACACACAGGTTGTTGTGTTACAAATTATATTTGCAAGTTCCACAAATTCACAGTCTTCTCTAGTTGTTTCATAACAATACTGAGATGAAATGCCATTAAAATTCCAGCAATGTGATTGCTCAGCTGACAGAAATCAGTATATTCAGCAAAGCAGGAAGAAAAGGTCACTACACATGTACACTTCTAAATACATTTGAATGTGTATCTTTACCTCTGCTGATAAAAAGAGAGATCTTTCAGCAGTAGAAGAATGACCTGTGTAGGAGATATTTTTTTCTCGGCAACATACATCATTTGAAATGATCTCCTTCCAAGTAATTTACCAACCAAGAATTATTCAAATAAATTATTTGGGTAATATATTATAATAGTGAATAAATTAGAGAAAAATCACAGTCTGCTCATAGAAAATTCATGCACAGAAGAGAGCAAAATTAATCAAATAAATTGCTAGCTATTAATTGCTCAGCTGACATTTTAAGTTGTATTTAAGCTCTGTAACCAGAGTGCTGAACAGGGTGGTTGAAAACAATAACATTTGCATCAAATAAACACTCTTGCATTTTTCTCAATTGAAGCTGGAAATAAGTTCCATTTCTTGATTGCTTACAAATGTATAAATTTGAGGAAGCTTATTAATAATTAGTGAGCTCATCTGGACTCTTTTCTATTTCAATATTCTGCTCCTTCAAGATACTATATAATTTTTCATGATTTAACCTCATGGTGAGGGGGCATTTTTTGATCCTTGTTCCTTTTCCCTAATTTAATTTCTGTTCTTTTATTCTGAATCATCTGCACTCAGCTGAAAATAATAACTAGAGATGAAAATAATAATAGAGCTGAGTTTAAGATTTTATGTGCTTGTATTAAATCTTAATATCTCATTCTGTACTAGTATGACTTCTTTATTCTTAGAATGAATTTATTCTTTCTCTCATTTTACATTTTTCTTTGTTTGCTTGTTTCTCTACCATAGTAGAAGCAATTTTCTAATGATATATAACTGTAGGGTAGGAAGTCTTGAAAGTAAGGAGGCAAAAGCAGAGGGTCTCCTCTGAAAATTGCTAAATGGCTGGAGGTGTATGTGCTAGAAGAAGGTGTATGTGCCAAGAACAAAAATGAACAAACAATGAACTGTTTAAGCAGGTCAAATAAAATGTCTAATTCTAAAAAAAGAGTATTTTGTTATTCTTTCTCATGGTTCTACACCAAAATGAGTCTTGAAATGCAGAAATAACACCAAAAATATATAAATATAAATTATAATAATAACAATAACAGTAATTATAAAACGTTTTGTTGAGATTGATAATTCCTAAGTGGTGAAGTTCAAATAGAAGCCCAGATTAATCTTTTCGGCCAAATTTGTGCAACTTTGAGTCAAGATGCCTCAAATATATGTGCCCTTTTCCTGCAATGAGAAGAACTGGGAAGTGAAGTAAGTAACATATTGCTTAAAAGGTTCCTGAAACAGTCATATACAGTTGGATTTATGAGTTTTGTTTCAGAGTTGAACATACCCAAGCTGAAGTTAAGTCAAGGAAAAACTGATGACAGTTCAAGAGCCAAGTGTGTGGGCATGGGAAGACAGCAAAAACCCACTGCCTTGAGTTTAGCAAAGGAAGAGAAGAAGGAGGTAAGAAGGCTTCTGATGCATAAAGAGGGACCAAATAAATGAAGTCAGTGAAATATGAAACACTGCCAATTTTCGTGAGGAAAGTTCATTTACAAATCAAGTGGGAAATATAGGAAATGTTTAATATACCAAAAAGTGAGATCAGAAGAAAATAACTTTATTCTTGTATTGATTTTTAATTAGAACTACAGGAAGGATGGGGCATGCATGGGCATTCAATTGCACAAAATGATAACTAAAAATAATAACTATACCTCAAAATGACAACTTTTCATAAAGAAGGCAATCTGCCCACTCATGGTCATTGTTTCTTCAGTCATGCTAACGTATATGTGTAATATAGAAAAATTCCTCTTTGATTGCCAATGATAGCAGGTATGAACAAATTTAGAAGCAACAGACGTCTTTTCACAGGTTTCAGTTTTGGTTCTCTCGGGGGAGAGGGATCAAAAGGATTTGATCTGCCTTCCTCATTCTTTGCTCCTCTGCAAACTTGCTTTGGAGTGTTATCTTCAAGTCACAAATCCTCACTACAGTTTTCTTGATGATGATGTGTGTGTTGATTTAGAAAACTCTGTAGTAGAAAATGAAGAGTTATTATGCCACCATATGATCAAGTTCCCAGAGAATACTTCGGTATTATTTTCACAATCAAAGCATTGAAAAAAAAAAAAAAATTCTCTTAGGCCAACTGTTCCTAACATGCTTTTGGCCATATGAAAAAGGATTGCTTCCTCCAACTAAATATGGAAAACAGAGAAGAAAAAGTTTATCATCTCATTCATACAGCCTCAGAATGGACAGTTTCCTAGCTTGTTTCCATGGAGAATCAGAATAACTTCCATTTTAATGCAGTGAAAATGTTTAACTCTATGTTTCAAGGCTTTCAAACAAATCCTCTAAAGTCTTCCCTCATGATGGGATTTCTACAGGGAGAAACCTTGAGAAGCTGGAAAATTGTTGAATTCTTCTTATACCTGACCAAAACATCAACTTCAAACTATTTTCATTCATGGATCAAGAAAGAAAAAGAAGGTAGCTTAATCAAGAGACATTAGATAAAAAATATAATTTTGAATCAGAGAAAAGGTACTCCATAAAGAAAGCCCAACTAAAAACAAGAAGACAAGTTTATTCTGAATGATTAAAAAAAAAAAACCTCAAAAATGCTGCCAAATTTTTAAACATACTTTTTTATTCCTTCCACTCTGGAATATTTACTATGCCTATATATATATATATATTTTATATATACTATGAAAGAATGCCTATGTGCATCATGCATTCTTTCATCTTTCTAGAGAAACATAGACTGTAAGGATCATGAGCTTCTCTGAATTTGCAGGGCAATATCTTTTATCTAAATGATCAAGCTTTTGATTTTTTTTTTGTTGTTGTTATGTTGGTCTCCAATGGCATGTATGTGTTACAAACTAATAATGTATCTTTTACCAAACAATGTCACGCTTGCATCATAAACCCATTTCCCATCCTTAGGCAAAATTTGCATTTAATTCTTGCAAATTCTTGATTGTGAACTCTAGAATCTAAATTCTCTGTGACATCACCTGTATTTTCCTATTAGTCTGTTTCTTTTCCAAATAAATAGTTTATTTGCTCAAAGTAGCAAAGAAAGGAACAGTAAAAAAAAGCAGTAGTTTTCTAAAAACTATCATAGTCATAGTCATAACTATACACAATTTCAAACTGCAACTATTACAGGCAAAGTCATGGCTTTTTCATGACTTAAAATCCATAATCCAGTAATATCTCATAAAAGTAATATCTTTTAAAAAATACTTTTTATGATATCTTTATTTGTATACCAAAATTTGTTCCATTTTCCCATTTATTTCAATGATTTCTTTCTTAGTTAACATATCATTACTTTTTCATCTCTACTAGTCCAATGACCTTGGACCACCCATTATCCCATTCTTTCAAATGTCTGATTGCTTTTTTGTATATATATAAAATAAAAAATTTGTGCAGGCATAGCTGTTCTTATGCACTAGATGCACACAAGGATGAATGGTTAATTCTTTGTCAAATCAAAGTAGAATTCTGAGCTGACAGCAATGGAAAGAGAGTCAAATTAACATAAATATTCCACCTCTTTGTAAGGCCTCAGTCCTGTTATAGTTAAGAAAAACGAAACTTAGTGAAAAATTTCTCCTATTTCCACACAATTGCCAGAGTAAAGTCTAATTCCAACCCTTGAGCCCTTTCTACAGTAATAGCCTACTGCATTAATATAGTTTAAACACTAGAAGACCCTTTATTATTTGGTGTTTCAGCGAGACAGCACTTATAAATCGGGTCTTGTTTAAATTTGTACTTAATCATAAAAGTTTTAAGTCTCCTAATAACATTTTGTTTAACATAGCCTTTACCAAAGAAATAATTGATGTCCTCTAATCCTGTTATTATATTCCTCTTTGTTTTCTTGGAGAAACATCAACATAAATAATGAGATTCTTATCTCATATTGCTTATGATTAATTGATGACTAAATATCATAGATGAGCCAACACCTCATTTATTTTGTACTATTGCTTCAAATTATGAAAGTAAATGTTCCATTTATCACCTATCTTTTGGGAATAAAACTTTCAAGGAAAGGCAAATACGTACATACAAAACACAGAGAGTACAAACTTGTATCATGCTGAAATTGTATTACAGGGATAGTTTATGATTACTGAAAACATTTTTACACATTTCAGTAAAATTGCAAATAATTAGATAGTCATCAGGACTATTTATTTACACAGGAATTGAATATTCCTATTCAAAACCAAGCCCAATAAAAATATCTTACATAGGTTCTGCTAAAAAAATATGACTATGTCCACTTAAATGTTTAATCATTTCAAAGGCTTTAATCTTATCTGCATTTTCAAAATTTTGTCTTTCACAATATGTGTCTGTGGCAATATTTCAAAACCTCTGTGTTCTCCTCCATTTATGATTTTTTCATTAGAACAATAATTTAAGAGAATCATGAGAAAAAAAACCCAAGAATAAATTGTTACTATTTCTTTGATTTGATCATTATTAACAATTAATTTTAACTGCCAATTTAAATTTTAAGAGGTAATCTATCTTATTGCCTGAAAATTAACTTATGATATACTCATATATATACTCATATATATATATACTCATATATCATAAACTACTCATATATATCATATTTATGATATATATCATCTTAGGATACACTCTCTTAAAAGTATCAAAACTTGCAAGCATAGTGATAATCCATCTCTCTTTTTCTTGTTAGTCTGTAGATGAAAAACATTTATTTCATCACCGGGCCAGTTTAAACTACTTTGTTTGGCCAGAAAAGGACATTAACTGAAACAAAGAATTCCATCTGAATATTATTTCTTCTATCCTTATTTCATATTTTACTTACAAGCATAAAAACAATCACCTTTAAAGAATTTCTCTAAAGTGAAAACTCTTTCATGTGTTTATTTATGATGAACAGGAAATGAGTAAAGAAAAGAGCCAAGAAGTAAAGAAAAAAATCTGCAGTGTATTAGGATGACCAAGATGAACAAGGAAGAGGTCTGTCAAGGGCATGGTTTTGGTTTCACTGAGCTGGGAGGTTATACGGATACATTTTTTTTTCATGACAGAAAGCTATTTTATTTTCTATGGGAGGGAACAGGTAGCTGTCATGGTTGTTTCAGAGAGGTAGGTGTATATTAAAGGATGGATGCTATATTCTTGATTCAGGATTCTAAATGTCTAGGAACTTTATACCAAAAAATTGCTAAAGTTATAGCTTTAAAATTAAAGTAATTTAAATGATAAGTCTTGCTTATAATAGGCATTTTGGCATCTGCAATTCATAACGTATCCTTTAAATAGTACCTATTTTTTTTATTTAGATTAGAAAAATAACTCCTTTTTTGACCATTAAAGCAGTGAAGAACCATGCTCCTTGTATGAACTGGGCAAACCTAGGTGCAAAACTGATGTTTAAGGAGAGTAGGATGGCTGAAACCTTTCTTGCTCTCTCTAAATTTTATGAAGAGCAGTCTAGTAAACAGCAGATGTATTGTAAAATGCAGAAATTAGAGTAGGATATAGTGGCCAAAGGTACAATTTTAAAGATCTGTGAATATTTGCTAGTTCAGTTCCTTTTGTTCCTCTTAGAAATTATAAGAAGCCTATTAGAAGTATTTTTATGCATTTGAATACCGATATATGTAGTCCCTTGGAAAGAGAGGTCTGGCAAGGTACTGTTATTTAGAAAATCTTGCTATAACCTGAAGATTTTTTTATATATATCATTGAGTTTCTTCTAAGTTTGTAGGGAATGCTTAATTAGCATACAGAAACATCTTTAATTGTATAAAAGCTATGTTTTTAGATAAATTTTCATTGTCTGTTCAAATCTTGATTGTTTTAGTAGATTTTCTTTTCCTTAAGATTTATGGAAGGCCATCTATGGAGCAGCAATAATGTACTCCTTTAATTGTGGAAATCAAATTACTCTGCTTTGAACTGCATGACAATGTTAAAGAAACATTATATAATTGAAAACTGTTTCATTTTTCAGTTAACCCTAGCCTTGCAGCATACACTTTTGAAATAGTGATTTGCTTGTGAGATTCCTGGTAGAACAAGAATTCTGCATCTAATGCTCAATACAAAAAGAGAAACATCATATTTAGAATATGTTTAGAAAGTTGTAGTATAAAAAGAAGGCATACAAATATCAAGTAGATTATGCATTCTTTGGACAGGAAATTATGAAGAAGAGGTTGTAGAAGAGCGAATCTGAGAGGAGACAAGGAGAATTTTCTTAATCTCTTCTATGGCTAAATCGCTTTTTTACAAGACTAAACCTTTCTTCTGTTATGGAGACTGCATATTTAGTGTTTGCTATTATTTTTAATTCAGATAACAATATATATTTTAAAAAATTCAACATTCAAGAGAAGAAATTCTCAAAGTGACATAAGTACTTTTTGGAACTGTTTACTCCAGCAATAAAGTATTAGGCTGACATGTGTAAGCATTAATGAATCCATAGCCCAAGGTTTAGAAAGCCAAAAATCTTTTAAAAATATTAAAGTTGTACAAATGTCTCAGTTAACCAGTGAAATTAAATATCTCTTTATTTAAGTTATGCACTTATGTGGCTGGCTAAATTCTTCCAATTTGTGGAATAAGCATGGAATATTTGGAATAATTTTGCTAAATGATTCCAATTTTTGGACTAGGACCACAAGAGTCTTGTAATCATAGAATGGCTAGGGTTGGAAGGGGCCTGTAGAGGTCATCTAGTCCAACCCCCCTGCACACGCAGGGTCTCTTCTGCACCACATTTTAAATTCGTTCTTTTATAAAGAATGTATTGGCAAGTACTAGTTTCCTTATCTCTTTCCACAAATTAAAACTCTCCCAGCAGAAAGACAGTAAAATTATCAAGAAATCAATTATAGTTTCCTTTCTGGTTGTGGTTTTTCAACTTCCATTGTAGTGTATATCTTTTCCATCTAGACACTCTTTTTCTTATCTCTAGGTTCTTGTTCAGCAGCTATAACTGTTACTTCCTACTCACTTTTTAATGAAAAAATTAATTCCAAATATTCAGCAGTCCCATCTAAATGTTCACATAAAGTAGTTTGCTGTTATTTAGGCTCCTGTCTCTTGGACTCTATACTCTTTTCTTTCAACTCTCTCTTGGTTGTCTCCTCTGTTACCCCCTGTCTTGACTGTCTGCCTGGAAGACATTTTTTTTCTGCTGAAATAGAAACTATCTTCAAACTTCCCCATAGTCTTTGAAGCAGAGTATAAGTTCTCCATTTGTTTCCCAATTAAAACTATAAATATGACATTTTTAGTCCACCTATTTAATTTGTAGCTTTATCCTCCCCTGCTCATTCTACTCCTTTAGAATTCTATCCAAAAGTATTTCTAAGATTGCAGAAATACATGTTGAAGTGTATGTAACATAGTTATAAGCTCTATGTGGTGAAGAATATCTTTTATAACAAATGGTAAAAAACATCTTAAACAGTTTGTCAATAAGAAATAGCAATCTTAATTATCACACCTGTGAGGATGGAGAAGAATCAAATGCCATACTGAATATCTGAATATATTTTTTACCTTCCCTATATTATAGTTAAAATTGTTGGCATTGCTGAGAAATTATTCAGCCTTCCCCATATAATCAGTAAGAAAACTGTTCCCCTAGTTCTTGCTGTTTTTCTTCATTTAGATATTAGGACAATAACTGGATTTGTTTAGCTCAAAATGAAGATCCAGGTTCTGCAAATTCTCAGGGCACCAGCACAGTGGTTCAGTGCTGCCACACTGCTGTTTAACTTTTCACACTACAGCTGCCTGCAGATGCCCCTTAAGAAGCCATGTTTTGCAGAGGGTTTTTAGTGGCAATTGTCTCCTGTGATTGAGACAGATTGGGCCTAAATCTCTTGTAGGCTTGAAAAGTACAGTACACATTACCACCAGAGTGCCACAGCACACAGCCTCCTCGTTAACTTTGGATGATAAAATCATTTTTACATGTACTGTATGCTTTTGAATAATTTTCAGCATTTTAATATTTAAAGAGCACTTCCACTGTGACACATTAATATACTCCGAATTAGAAACTCATACAAATTTCATTAACTCTTGTCAAATTTTTATCAACAATTATATATTCTTTGCTGCATGTGAAAGAGAAAACTTACACATAAACTTTTACTTCAATACTGGCCTTTGCCACAAACACGTAAATTGCCTTGTAAATTTCCATAGATTCAGAATAAAACCTGAGTGAAATAGATTACTGTAACCATCATTTAATTAATCTTGAGACAGAAGTGTATTTAAGAATTGAAACGTTTTTTCAGTGAACTCCAATAAAATATTACAGCTTTAGTTCTCATATTCTTTATAGTGCTGGAGTGTATTTAATATTTATCTTGTGAAAACATTCCTAAACTCTGTTCTGTTTTGCTGTGGTAAGGAAAGTATTTGTCTCATACAAACAGTTCTGGAAAAAGAAACAAAAAAGAGAGAAATGATAAAAATCTCAATTTCTAATATAAAGACACTTCTGCTGGTTCTTTGAAAGATATAAAGAGCAACTGTTGTCCTCTTTTTATTTCTAAAGCAAGAGAGGGTCATATTCTAGGCAACCATTAATGTGAGGATCGTTAAAATAGCACGAGGGTCCATGTATAAAACTTTTTTCATATAAAATTCTCTAAGATAGGAATTCATATTTATTCATGACAGGCATCCTAGTCTTTCCTGAAGGAAGTGTCTTCAGGAAGACCAGACAGAGAAGTCACACTGTGTAAAGCAGCTTAAGGAAATGGAACGATGCTTTGGAAAGAATGACAAGCAGCCAAGAGCTTCTGGGTAAAGATCAGAGGGCAGACAAGCACGGGTGGCATTGTGGTAGGCTTCTCCAGGCTCCTTGATCAAGAGGAAATGTTGACAGCTGCAGGAAGTCTCACTATGGTTCTCATGGGGTCCCTGAGAAGGCTTCTGAGGAGCAGTTAGGACTACTCTTGACACAAATGATCCATGAACTGACATTCACAGGGAGGCACACTGTTGGATATGTTATTCACGAATAAGAAAGGTCAGGCTCTGGTCTGAGTCCACAGAATGGACTCAATCATTCTATGCTTCTGTGAGGTTAAGAATATGAGGGTCAACAGCAGCATTGGCAACAGTGACTAAAGAACCCAAGATGGAGTAATCTAAGATCTTACTAAAATTTACTGAGGAATGTTGCTAAGAGCTCCATAATATCCACAACCAGATTTCCTCTTCTTGTTTTTAGCATGTAGCAAATGACATTCACACGTGGTGGTCTTCTGCAACTGAAGGGAACGATTGGAGGCAAAGGCAAGACAAGTTTCTTCAAAGTTTTCATGCAAAAGCGGACTTCACCTGACAAGCTTCTTGGTGGTTTTTGTCTTACAGCAGAACTCATTTAAAAACTCAAATCTGCTAATATGCTACAGTTTCTGCTTTCTGCTGGTGTTTTTCTGGCCCTATGAGGGAAAAAAAAACCCATATCTACAAAAAATATAGCTATATATCATGGCAGGATTTCTACCCTTTGGGGGGTGGGGGGGAGAAGCATAGATTTTGGAAATGGTCAAAACCTTTTAATTGAAATGTAGCTGTAATTGTAATTTAAGTTAATTGAATTCATGCCCTGAAAGACGAGAATATGATTCTATCAATACCAGTAACCTGATCTCTGTTATTTTCCATTTTAGAGCTTTAACAGGATACACTATGTCAAACACTGAAATGGAAAACAGTTTTCTCTGTGAAAGGCACCTCAAGGGCCATTATTTTCACTTAGCTTCAAATCAGTACAAAATGTAACATACCTTCTCCCACAGTATTATCAGGATAGCGTAACAGCATTAAATCACCTCATTATACCTATGCTTTCAATTGACTGGAAGGAACAGTTATTTGTTACTTGCCCAGTCATCAATGTGTTTATTTTGTTGAAGATACGGTGTAAGGCCATCTTGTCTTTCACTAGTTAACGTTGTATTTCAGTGGTGAATATTTGATAATATTCAGCTTCTGGTTTCTTAAACAATAGTAACCAGATGAAAGTTTTCTACATTTTTTCTCTACTTGTTTGATGCTTTTATCTAAAAACTTTTTTTTTTTTTTTTATTGCACTCACTTGGATGCAACCCTGTGCCCCATGCCCTAGGTGTCCCTGCGGGAGGTTAGACTAGATGACCTGTAGAGGTCCCTTCCAACCTCAACCATCCTGTGATTCTGTGTGATTCTATATGACTGCACGGATTACTGATATGTAGAGGAGCTGGCTGTCAGCTGCAGATATTAAAAATATTTTCACCAGTTTTGGTTGATATTAGTATAAGCTACCTAATCTAATAAAGTTAAATACTCTACAAAAATCTCAAAGTAAATACTTCTGAGCCTAGCCCATTTCTTTCCAGATACAATAAAAATTGCAACAGAGTATGCAGCACTCATCTAAGGTGGTCAACACTTAGTCCAGGCAAGGACTTAGCCTGTAGCTGGTCAAAATATGCATTATCATGAAAGATTCTGCAGCCTTTGGTTAGATTCTGACCAATATTGTAGGGATAATCAGGTTTGAATCCTTGCTGGAAAAAAAAGAGCAGAAAGCAGGAAACTGAAAATAGATTTCCTGTCCCCAAAACTGCTATCTTCTAGCCCTGTCTTCTAGCTGACACATTTTAATTTGCACAATTTAATTTGTATACATAGACATACTTTTATTTTGCAGAGTGTGCCTAGGAAGACACAGCTTTCTATTCAGTTTAAATGAAACAAAATGCAAGAAAGCATTAAAAACTTTTCCTGCTTTAGCAGGAAAATGAAATAAAAAAGAAAAACTCATTTTTGACCAAATGAAAGCATACTCCAGCTAGATATGAAAAGTTTTTCTACATGATGTTAATATTCTTTCTCTGTCTTTTAAATCTTATTTTTAATTTTTAGCTTTAATTCAAGTCTATTTTTATACAAAACTTTGTCCCTACTTAAGTGAAAATGCTTTCTTTAAAAATAGTGAGACAGAAATATTGAAACAAAACTTTCAACATTTTCAACTTGTTAGTTTCACACTGGATATATCAGGATTGTACTACATGACCTATTTTCTTTAAAAATTTTGGGTTTGGTCCAGATTATCAATTTTTTTTTATCTTATTAAAACTGTAAATTATTACTGAAGGGAAAAAATATTTAAAACGCGAGGTTCTAAAAAAGAGAAACAAACACTGAAACTCAAACTCATCAATCTTTGTTCAGTGTATACATAACATTATATCTGCACTGTACATTCAAATTCCAGAGCTATTTCCTGTTTCTGCAATCTACTTTCATTATTTAGCAAGGTTTTAAAAAATCATCTAGCTTTAATGTAGTTTTGATACTTCAGTGTTTTAATTTTAATTTCATAAGTGGCCTTCAGAAAGTCAAAGAAGTTAAGAATGATGACATTAGTTGGTCCCATCAGTCATGTGTTCGATTGTGGTGGAGACAACTAAAACAAACACCACTAACAATTTTCCTTATGTCTTTCTCTCCTTTACTTTTAAAAAATAAATTGGGAAAAATTCATTTTCTCCTCATATATGGAGATATCTCCAATGATGGAGATAATTGGTCTTTGAGGGGAAGAAAAGAAAAAGAGGCTTTGATAGGACTTGGCATTGGGGCTTTGGTCTGATTTGACCTTCCCCTTCCATTTCCCTACCTCTCAAGAAAAAAAAAAGGGGGTGGGGGGGGCAAAAAAGTGAAATCATCCAGAGGGAAAACAAAGAAAATACATGATTAAAAAAGATCTTTTACTCTTTCCCACACCTGTGTAGTTGTTTCTTACAGAGAAACTGACACTCACATGCACATTAGCTAAAGAGAACTAGCAAAGTTGCACTAGGTTTAAGTTATATAAAAGAGTGGTTTGTTGTTGCTTTGTTTTTCTTTCTTTCTTTTTTTTTTTTTTTTTTTTTAAACTGACTCCTGAATTCTGGTCGTAAGAATACAAAATGTTTTTAAATAATCCATAAGACAGATAGAAAATGGAACAACAAAAAAAGATATAAAGGAATAAAATCAAAGAGTGGGATAAAATGGGATCAAGTTTTACAGGCTCAAAGTTGAGCAGGATTCAGTGAAGTTTAGAATAGGAGTGGAAACTGATGTTTACATAGTGGTTCCCTTTTTCTAAGCAGGGTTTTTAAAGGTCAGTGGCACAACATAAGCAATCTCATCTTCTCTCAAGTTCAAGTAAAAAAATAATAAAAACAGGACAGAATAAAGTAAGTAATTGCATGTAATTGCATTCCAATATGCAAATGAAAAGTGATAACCCTGCAGTCATACAGAGGCCTTATAAAATTTTGTCCTCCATAAGCAAACATTGGCAATCCTTTAACACCTTATATTTTAAAAGGATACCCTCACTGGACTACATAAAATAACAGCCTCCCTTTTATTTATTTTAAGCAATAGGAGAACTTACTTCCTGCCATAACATTTTTAGGTCTGTAGATAGACACCTAACCCTGATTTCTTTGGGCATCTTGTCTTGTAAAGAAGATTTTTTTATTTCAACATGAATGAAAGTACACCAGCTGACAGAAGAATCTCAGTTTCTTAATTTAAATATGTCTTCAAAATATATTAAATTATTTTACAGATTTATTTTTAAAAGAAGATTTCATAAATTTGACTCTGAAAGCTTATCATTATTGTTATACACATAAACAAGACCATCATGAAAATGTCTCATCAAGATAGTAATAATTGCTGTGCAGCTACAAAATCAAAGACATGAAAAATAGATATCAACGTAAAATTTATCCACTTCAACAGTAACCTTTTGAACTGTATTTGAAAGAGTCCTAGGAATTTGTCTCATAAATAAAAATTATTCAAACCTACCATTATTAAAGTATATTTTCGTTTCACTGCATGTGATTTGCTCAAAGCAAGAGAAACAGCAAATCTTTACTGGGCTTCAGAACATATGGTGCATACTCCAGAAGGGTAATCGAGGGAGATCAGTGAGTGAGCAAAAGCAGAAGAAAAATTACTCAAAAATATAAAGAATCTCAGAAGAAACACAGACATATTTCTGAAAAACATGTGCATATAGCTGCAGAGAAATTGATAATAATGATTTTTGAGATTTTTACTTTGGCACAAACCAGGTTAAGAGTATATTGTGAGCAAGGATACCAAGATTGTGTTATTTTCCTTGTCTTTTACAGCAAATGGCCTGAAAGTGCATAGTTGTCGAAAAATACATTCATCATTTTTCTTTCTCTTTTAAAGAATTATCATATCCATATTTTTGCCTATTCAGAGCTTTATACTAATTTTTGTGTATATCTACAGGAATCACTTAATCTATTTCTGGAATGTATATCTCTGTTTAAGACTGAAAGAGCTTGTTTGGTTGGTTCATTGGTTTGTTTTTTTGTTTGTTTTTGTTTTTGATTTAGCGAGTAGAAGACAATTATCAAAATAAGAATTTACCAAGTCATCAAGTTCCTGCTATAGAATGTCTAGAACAGATTCTCTTTGTGACCCAGGTGCTCTTTTAACCCTCTTCAGTTTACAAAAATTAGTTAATAAAGCATAATCCTGGCTCTTTTCTGGATAATTATAATAATTCTCCAGAAATATCCAATACAATAATTGGATCCAATCCAATATAATAATTCCAGTTAATTTTGATAACATTCATAAATGAAATAGTTTTTCTTAGTTATTTAATAATGTCTCTCAGAGTTGAGAAGACAATTCTGGAATTTGATGAAAAAAACTTTGTCATGAGAACTGCATTATTATTTGATAGATTTTTGGCAAGCTTCCCAGCTCCACAAATAAGAACACCTTATATTCTGTGAATATTTAGGGGAAAAAAGTGCTTAAGAAGACCCTGATTTTTTCTTCAAACTGACCACATCCATGATCTTCAGGAATTTTCTGAGCAAATTCGTATTACAGGCTTATGTCATCAGGTATTTCAGAAGTTAGCTATCCTGACAAAAAAAAAAAAAAAAAAAAAAAAAAGTCAGGTGAGTGCTTTTCATGGCATTTCCTCCGGTTAAGCTGTCTTTATATGTCTGTATGAACTTTCTTTGTAAATATTCTGGTCTACTTCACAGCCACAACTATTGAATGTTACAGTACAAAGCTAGTCTCCACAGGAGATTTGTCTTCCCCCAGACATAATATATCCAATAAAGATATATCTGTCTTTATTTTCACATTATTTTCTTGTCAAAGGCAAAGAGAATAGTCAGAATCTTGGGATGCTAAGTGGATTGAAGCAACATTGTGGGCTTCTACTTCAGCAAATGGGGCTTTTTAGAGGAATACTATGTTTTATGTTTAGAAAGGGGAGAAAAACTCACAAGCTGTCAAAGAGTCCCATGGAGCCATCTTTTAGGCTGCAGGTCACCATAAGTTCATAGTTTCCAGTCACAGAGGAAGGATTTCTATTCTTGTTCTGGCTATTTAGTAGCAGAGCAGTGTGGTTTGCATCTAAATGTGTGAAACTCTATTTCATGTTTTGCAATTATCAGTCACACAAGAGACTCTCTTCAGAATCACACACTGGGGTCTGGTTGAACATTAGGCCCTTTGAGATGCTAACAAACTGGTAGTGGAAATTATTAAGGGCTGGATACATTGTCAGGCAGTTAGCACATTGTTGGGTACTTATAAAGAAAGGCCCATTATAGTTAGAATATAATTAAATCTAATTCTTTTATGAAATCACAAAACCCTTCAACTCCACAGAGGACATAGCTTTTCATTACTCAGATATTAAATGGTGCAGCTGTCAAAAGGGTTAAAAAGAGAATCATATAAGAAATCTATATTTTAAATAATTAACAGCACAGCTAAAACAAAGGTACTTATTTGAAATTATGCAAATTAATTTCTAATTAATTAATGACTATTAATAAGAAAATGAAATTAATTTTTACTAAATGAAGAATTAGACAGTCTGTAATTTCTTCGACGTAAGAGAAGCTTTGATACCTTTACTGGATCTGAAGAGCTGGTATTAGCTGTAGTAGCTCTTCATCTCCTTAGATCAAGTGGTCACTGTAGCAAATTCTAAGCTTAAGATCCTTTCAATGAAATACTGTTTTACTGTGAGTCAATAGCATTCTGATAGATATCTCTGTTCCTGTGGCATCTGTTTAATGTGTAACAGAAATGTTTCTGTTTCACTGCCCAATTCTGAGGAAGAGTAGGGAAGAGTGCTCTGGAAGCTGAGCTTTTTTGCATAGTCTTACCATACATATTTTTAAATCAATTAGTATAACTTCTACTGTACTTTCCATAACTTGACTTTGAGACAGTGGCTCTTCCACAGGACTTATGACAACCAGATATAAAACACTTATGAAATCACAAGAAAATCAAGACTGAAAAGTTACACTATTAGTGTCTGCCGGCATATAAGTTGCTATGTCTCTTTCAGAATGTGAGGAAGAATACACAGAAAAACATTACAACATGCTGTAAGAGCTGCATACTTAAAAAAAAAAAGGCTGAAAATGTGTGTATTTTATAAATGCAATAAGTATACAGAAACTCGCTGTATAAATTAGAAATGATAAAGAAATGTCTGCTAGTGACATGAGTGTTCCATGGGGGATTTAGGCATGAATATGATAATATCATTACTGAAATTCCAATCATCCAATTGGAAAATAGATTTTGAAAAACAGCATTCCGTCTGTGATAATTGCGATTTAAATCCTTAACGCTCCAGGAGAATTCATACTCCATTAAATTAAGTGCTCTACAGAAGCAGACTTCAGAAGTCCAGACTGTAAGAAACATAAGCAAGGAGGAGACAAGGTTTTACAGGATGAGGCTTTACAAATGGTGTCTCACTGGGGAGTTGCAAAGCAAGTGCAATTTCCAAATTCTTTTCACCAACCCAATTTTGGCTAAAACTAACAGAATGTGATTCAATAACAAATGTGCAGACTCTCTAAAGTAATACCACTTCTCTCATGTGTGGTCTGATCTGCTGTGGATCCTACCTATTGTGAAAATTTTATTTATTTTTAATTATTTTTTTATTTTGCAACAAAATTCTTAAAACAACTTTAGCACTAAGATGAGTTTATCTCAGTGTTAATAATTTTCCTGAACAGGAGTTTAACAGAGTGTTTAATTTTAGAAATATAAAAACTTTTCAGTCTTTCCAGACTTACTTATGTAGAAAAAAAATGGCTTTTCTGTTCATCTTTGTAGACATGAAAATGAGAGAGTTCATGTTTATTTTCTGGTGTCTTATTTCTGGATGCTGTTGTTCCAAATATTATCTCAGGCAAAAAAGTCCAAGCTAGCAGGTTCCAAAGAAAATGATCTTTTTGTTGCACAGATGGGAACCTGCCCAATATCATGTCACATTCTCAGTTTCTGGCATCTGCTTCTGTCCAGATTTGTGGGATTTTTTTTGTTTGGTTGGGTTTAGTTTGTTTTTTTTGTTGTGTGTGTGTGCGTTTATGCCGTGATGGGGTGCCATTCTAGCTATACCTATATATAATTTGGAGTTATAGAGTTTGAAAACTCTTCTTCCTATACAATTCCTGATTTTTAATACCTTGCCAAATGTGTGAATCTAAGGAGATCTAATTAAACTTCAACCAGGCTAGCATATACACACTATTTTTTTATAAATTGCTGACAGGTTAGCTTATTTTATATTAAAATGGTGACTGTCTTTTGTGTCTTCTGGTATAGCCTATAAAGACTGGATTCTGTATTCCCTCAGACCACCGCAATCTTTACCATATTAATAGCTTGAGTTATACAGAAGACATAAACATACATGCTACATACATGAAAAACAGTTTCATCAAACAAACATACGAGGAAAGTTTAATCTCATTTTGCATTACAAATCTGCAGGGTAGACATCCAAATCTAGGCTATTTGACCGAAATTCCTTTCTAGGCAATACAAAGAAAGAAGAATACTATTAAAAGAGAGCGAACCTGTCACCTGCACAAAGCTGAAAACTGAATTCTATCCTGTTCTGGAGGACTTTCATTAACTTAATATAAAATATCAGACTTAGAAGAATATCTAAATCTTTGTTTTGTCATCATAGAAGGCAACAGAGTATTATGCTTCCTCTTTCTGTCTTACCCCTTACATTCAACTGCCATTTGTTGTTTAAGCACCACGAGAGTAAAAGAAAATTCTTACAAAAGTCAAGGAGTTTTCTCTCTAAGACTCTCCAGCTTTATGTGCATGGTTGGGATAGGACAATACATCAAGACTGGCCAGTAGATTGCCAGTATATTGGCAGTAGAAGGAAAACAACACCTGAGGAAGGAAAGTAGGAATTCTTCAGGGGAGGAACAGGGCTATGCACAGTAAGAAGATAGAAACACCTCTCCAGAGGAGCTACTCTGCCTTTTAAAAGAGAAAACTTCAGATATAGCTTTGTCTTCTGTTTTTAGTTTTCCGTATTTCTGCCAACTCAATTAGCCACTCAATTGCTGAATGAAAGCCCATTGTCTTCCAAACTAGATCCACCCAATCTTCCCGATCAAATAATCAGGACCTTGTGTCTGAGATAAATGTCTAGTGCCTGAGGGCTGCAATTTTTGTCAGTTTTTTATTTCATCCAATTTTATGTCATATACTTTATAGTTATGATGCAGAGAACTTTTACAAGACCCTCAAGGTGCTCAAGCAGTTCGGTAAGTCTGTCTTGGTCACATAAAGATTTCTTTTTCTGTAGGGAATAGAAAAACTGCAAGACAATGACAGACAAAACCAACGTTTTCTAATGTGGATGTTAGATGTAACAGATCAACTGACAAGCAACTTAGCTCACTTTTCCAATTGAAAAGTAAGGAAATAGGTTGAGAAAAGTGTGTATTTCTAATATTCTAAAGTTGCAATCAACAAAATAATGTATAAACACTACTAGGAAATTATATCATTATGAAAAATCTCTATAGCATCACAGGAGTTCTGAATGAAGTCACCACAATGTTGTCAACCTGAAGGGAAAAGTAACTACCGCTGTCATATGGGTATGGTCATTTGCCAATGCAAAATATGATTCTCTAGGATGACAATGTTTCTGATAGATGAGAGTGAGCAAAAGGTTTACCTATTGTCAAAACCAGAGTAAGCAGGAAACATTGTCATATAAAGGATGATACTTTAAAAAGGTGACAGACATGCAGCTCACATGAAAATAATATCTCATGCAGAGAAGAAAATAAGGATAAGAATTGTCTGAAACTTTACTACCATATTTTCAGGGTAAATAACTGTCACCAGAAAGTGATCATTGAATGAAAAACAGGATTTCTGGTTCGTAAGCATAGCTACTTAGTTATACAAAGAGACTATCAGTCAGAAGTTCTGTTTTCACTCACTGAATGACTGTAGGAAAGATTTTTATACTATAATTTAAGTTTAGCCATGAGGTTGCTGATCTGTCTCATGGAGACAAAAAGAGCTGATATTAATAAAACAGCCGGAAATCTTTACAGGGAAGAATGACATGTCTATATCGGATGAGAACAAAATAGAGTAAGATTAGACCTCACACTTTCAAGAGAGGTAGGTACAAAATATACACAGAAGTTGAGAAAGTTTAACACCTTATATCTATTTGAAAATGTTTCAGAGTTCTCCTAAAATTAGAGTAATTAGGGTAAAATTAGAGTGATTGAAAATCATTGTATTCAGCAGTAAGAACTGCTTGTAACAGGACTGTGCGGATTTTGATAGTAGTTTCATGATCTTAAATTAAATCAAAAATAACTAACATGCTTCAGCATTCTTCATGTCAAAGCAGCAGTTAAAGAGTGTGCTTTACAATGTCCAAATAAGCACAAAGGAGGCACTAGTGTGACATACCTGAATAAATTTATTATGGGTTCAGATAGCCCTGGAAATTTTTCTGGATGGCTTTTACTCTTATTTCTTTCCTTCTAGGCTTGATATAAAATTATAAATAAATAAATAAATAGATAGGTAGGTAGGTAGGTAGGTAGGTAGATAGATAGATAGATAGATAGATAGATAGATAGATAGATAAACAAACAGACAGAAAAGAAGTCCCAGACAGTACATCCGTTCCCACCTTCAGCAGAGATTGTCAGTGTGACTTTGCAATAGTTCCTTAAAATTGACATGTCTCTGTTTCTTGTTATGAAATGAGTTCTTCATTCGTGTAACAACTTGGAGTTATGTTGTTATTATTATGAAAAGAGTGTTGCATAGTTGCATATGGTCTTTAGGTTGCATTTTCCCAAACATTTTTGAATTAAAACATATTTTAGCATCTCACTATCCAGTTTTCTATGATTAAATCTTTCAAAATATAGATATAATGATTTTGAGATTATTTTTTCTTTAAGTGATCTTTTCTATTTCCTGTTGTGACAAGTTGTGAATTTCTTTGCATCATAAAAGGAACTGCCAGAAGGAGAATGGACTAAAAGCCAAAACTGAATGATGCTTGCATGGTACAAAGGAGAGAGTTGGCAGGTCCTCAAGGCTGATTACTTGAAATCTATTTTCCACAGGATCTGTTAAGCTGAATTTCCACAACCTGAAATGGACTGTTACATAGTTACATCTTCAGGCAATGCTCATAGTCAGCAAATCAAACAGATCAGAGCTCTTATGAAATTTGATCAACAAGCTGTAATCTCTTTAAAAATTTTCCAAATATGTTTAAGCATTTTTCAATCCTTTCTTAGTCTTACAGTACACCAACTCTTTCTCTCCTTTCTCACTGTAAATAACCTAATTCAATTTGTCTGCTTAAAAGCATAGTCTTGGAATTAACAAAGATCCCATAGTAGTTCTTTGGGACTCCAGAATCTGGAATCATTGTAGGCAAGTGTAAGAGACTGTTTTGGATTGTGTTTGTTTTCAACATTGCTGACACAACATTATGACTTTCTAACCTCGGCAAACTGCTTGGATTGTGTTTATCTCAACATTGTTTGGGCACCATTGCAACTTCCTGGCCTTGGCATCCCATCCCTGGGCAGACTGCCAGATCTGCTTGAGACCCAAACAAGGACATTCTCAGCACTGCCGGCCAAGCCGCGAGGAAGAGGTGAAGAGGAAAACACCATGAGCACCAGAGTACACTGCATGAACAACACATAACAAAAACTTCAACAAAGTAGACCTACTCTTGGAGAACAGGGACAATAGAAGGCTGCACGTTCCATGTCTCTTGCAGCATGCTTCTTTTTCTTCCCTGAACTCTTCTTCAAGAATTCATCACCTGCACCGAGGTGGAGCCAACAAAGCATAGCTGGACTGGTGGTGATGGTAACTAAGCTTGCTGCATCTCTCCCACTTGCTTGTGTACTTTTTCCTTCTTCCTCTCTCTGTCCTATCATGATTACTTCTCTTTATGAGAACACAACTTACAAGATTGTACAGCATTTGACCGCATTTGTGTCTTAATCTTGCTCTTGGGACTGTATCAAAACCTCCCCGATCAGGACAGATCAGGACAGAATTTAGTGCCTCAACAAGAGTCCAGTGATTGATGTCATGCAAAAAAGAAAATCCTGATTGTCCAAGTACCTTCCAGCTCTCTGCCATACTGGATTGTTCACTACTTTTACACACCTTTCACATGATCACAGTGCCCGTCTAAGGAGAGATGCTCAGCAAAAATGGAAGGTGAGGAAAACTTGGTGATTATCAATCCTGTTTGAAAAAAGCTGAATGACCAAGTGGAAAACAGGGTCAGCTGATCAGCCAGCACATGCAGAGCTTTGTGCTGGGCACACTGTGCTCTGACACCTTCCCAGGCTACAGACCAAAATAATGTGAAGGAAAGATGGAATGAAATTTTAGGAGCATGCATTGGGGATAGGAGTGGAAGCCAAATGTAAATATACAATGAGCACTGGTGGCATGAAAATACTATTTAAGGCTAGTGGTTGAGACAACATAGGATTTTGGAGGAGGAAACTTTGCTTTGTTATTAATTAGTTATGCCAAGACAAATTTGGTTTAGTGTGGGTCTACTGGGGAGCATACTGAAGATATCCTGAAACTGGTTCATCTTCATGTCACAACACAATGCAAACATTCTCTCACATCCCAAAAACTGTGATCTTTGAGACCCTGTATTGTATGGAATTATGTATACCATATTTTTAATTGTGTCAATACCTCAGTTTCTGATCCTTGACTTCATTTTTCATCTTAGTCATACCACCGTAGAGAGTATAAGGGCATTTTTTCCACTGTGCTGAACAATAGGAGACCCAGGTTTCTGGAAAATAACAAAATTAGAACTTATGCCTTGTGTATTACATAATGAATACCTTTGATATAAACCCATCAGATGGGCGGCATCTTCTTTATGATCTTGCCTGTCAGAAGACATGACACATCTTTCCCCTCTGCAATTTGAGGAGTGCTGCTCAATGAACTCATAAAACTGCAGTTTCACCATCTGCAACCTGATTCCACTTCATAGCACCCTGATTGTCATACATCACAATTAATACTAACTGGCACATTTTGAGCAAGATTATAAAATATTAAAGCAGACATACACTATAAAAAAGTTTTTCCTTTACATAAGAGTCTTCATCACTTCCCTCTGCTCCCTTCCCCTCCCATTGCTTCTTTCTTTTATCATAAGTAACAATGCATGCAGAAGTTTCCTGCCAGAAAATCAAAATCCTTGCTTACAGGCGAGATGTAAACATGACAAAAGTAGAGTGCTAAATAATACAAATACAAACATCAGAATAATACTTATTTCCTTTTCAGTTTATGTGATGGTAATTACAGCTTACACTGTCTGAGTTTTATCTAGGAAAAGTAAGTCCATTTCAAGTAATAAGGAATTGTACTTCATATATGTAGAAAATACTACAGCACAGACTTTCTGCAGTGTTTGACTGCTGAAAGAAAACATTCTGTACCCTGACATACGAAGTACAGAACCTAACAGCAATCAGCATAACAGGTTGATCATTTGTAGCAAAAGAATTTAGAAATAATACAGGGCAATATAAAGAATTTGCTCTAGTGAGATTTTCTGTTCATGTGGACTTCAGGCAGAACCTCAAAATTAATACATATCTTAGGAACTATAGCTCTCCTTCAGTATGACAACACAAACTAGTTTTCAGCTACTAATTAAGTTTCTCATCCTGCTCAACAAGCTACTCTAACACATGAGCAAAGCCTTCAGAGTGAGGGTGAGATACCTTCTTTAAGATAACAGTGCTAACATTTCCAAAGCTATAAAAGATAGCAAGTTAATTAATGCATCACATTATGTCTTTATTGAGTTTATGTGAAATGTGTTTGATCGTGTTTGGCCAGCATACCATTTACCATCCATTATCAAGAAAATAGTTGCTTACATTCTTTCAGGCAGTCAAAAGACATTAGAATTATGTTTTGACATTACAAGCCAACATACTCTCCACAGGAAAATTATTCTAGGAACATAAATAAGTGTTTGACACAATGGATTCCAGATTTCATACACCCTGAGCTTACCTGCTTGCTTTGTTTTAAGTCAATAGGGGTGTTAATAGGAGCTCCTTATTGCAGGGAGACATTTGTTATAGCTATTGGTGTGCTATTCAGTTTGATTGTTCTGTTAATATATTTCAAAGGCAGATAGCTGGGGAAAACAAAAACACAATAATTCTTTCCTTTTGGAAGAGAATAATTTTGCTACTAAAAAGTGAGGTAGTTAAAACTTTGCAAGAGACAGTAAGCGAAGTGCACTATTCCTTGGTTGTAGCTCTGTCTCAAGAGTACTCTTTAAAAACATCCTTTCCCACACTGGAAAAGCTTCATATTTTTGTTCTGACTGAATATTAAACTGAATGTTTGCTAATTTGCTGAACATCAGCTCAGATTCTTTTTTCATTTGTGCATAATAACCAACATTTATAACCAAACAGCCAACCTGCAGCCCTAGGCAGTTCCCCTTGGTAAGGGGTACCATGAAAATCAATTGTGTTACAGTTTGGTGAGAACTGAGTCACATAGTGCAGAACTGTCCAAAAGTGATCTAGTAGTCAGCAGTATCCCAGGCTGAGCTGCCAGAGGGCCAAGGAGATCCTACTATTCTGCTCAGCACTGGTTAGGCTATGTCTGGTTTGCTGCAGCCAATACTGGGTTCCCTAGTAGAAGACGTAGATTTACTGGAGTAAGTGCAACCAAAAGCCAGAGTTTATTAATGGATTGGAGCATCTCTCATACAAGGAGATGTTGAAGGAACTGGAATTATTTAGCCTGGAGAAGAGGTTGATATTGCTACAGGATAAGACAATCCACAATCCAAGGGTTGTAAATTAGACATATTTATCATATTTATGTTATATATAAACAGTAAAGGAATTCTGCTTGTAAAAATTTTACTTGAGTTTGTAGATTTGGTAGAAGCCATTTCCACATGTCCATTGCAGTAGTACAGATCAGAAGGAAACACCATGTTTAACAATTCTCGTCTGTCAGAACAAGATAACAAATAATTATTTCTTTTGATTCTTCTTAATCTACCACAAATCTGTACTGTCTTAAGAAAGATTTTTTGTGATTCAACTCGTCTGCACTTTAAAAGGCATAACAGATAAGATATGACTCTGTCAAAATAAGCCTCTAGAAGTACAGTAGGAAATAATACATTTGCAAAAAATGAACACATGAAAAATTCCATAAAGTTGTGCTCTTCTGATGTGTACAGATGGTCAGAAACAATTTATTTTGAAATCTGTCATATATGAGCTGGTGTGATACAGCTTGTCAAATTATATTCTTGACAGGCTTAGTCTTTAAGGAAGTACTAAAGCTTATATAACAACAGTAATTGGTCAGCAGTACAGGTCTATTTTCAGAAGCATCTGATGCTAACCAACTTTGAATGAAGGAGCATTTTGGCAGAAAATGATTGATCTCAGAAACCAGACCTAAAGACATATGTCTCTTTGAATTTAGGTTTATGCAAAAATAAAAAATCTTTACACGATTGTATTTTATTATTTTCTTTACATAGAATTTAAAAAGATTTCTTCTGCCTTTAAAGAATAACATTCTGAAGAGTATCTGAGACAGTACCATTGTTTTTCAGCTGCAGGAACACTGTTTTTTCTGTCAGTGGTGTTAAAATCTGCTATGCAGCCATCCAGAGGGAGGACTGCTGTCATGGCACAGCGGATCTAAGCTGCCTCTGAGATCTTGGAGCTGCGTTATGACTGCAGAAGCCAAGGCTACCAAATGGCATGGGACAAGGGAAGGGTGCATGGTAAAAACCTCCAAAGGAGAATAACAGGAGCAGTGGCAGCTGGAGCATTCTGTCAGCAGGGCACAGAGGCAAACAGTGCCACCAGGGACTGAGAGGAGTGCTATGCTAGGGTCTGCTACAAGACAAGGAGGCAGCCCCTGCCCCTGCATCTCTTATTCCCCTCTATGTCAAATATTGTGGTTAGGATAGCAGCAAACATGAAAGGAAGAAGCACTGGTTTGTAGAGCCAATATATATAGTTCACACAGAAAGCCTTTCAGATGGCTTCCTGCTTCTTCCAGCTGTGCCCTTGCACTTATAGACTATCAATATCCTGGTTACCTCCTGCCAGCACACACACCTTCTGCCTATCCAGTTCATTACACAGTGCTCATCTGTGTAACAACAGACACATTTTTGACCATATAATGGGCACCTTTATACCACATTTCCCTCAAAAGTATAGATTAATTTTGCAAAGGTATCCTTGAGGCAGGCTACAGTGAATTTATCTAATTTATCATAGTATCTAATAAAAAATTCTAGTATAATTTATAACTAATTCTAGTATCATTCATTTCCTTATGTCTGTGAATATGTATTTATTTAACTATCCAAGGCACTATATATTTGTATAATTATTATATTCACATTCTCATATTCTTTAGCTTCTTCAAGAGAATAAAAGTCAATATGTATATTTTGCATAAAACATGATTTCATATTTCAGTGTTAATTAAAAAGAAATAATTTTTTACTTTTTTTTGCAGATAAGCATTTTGCTATATTTAGAAATTTTAGGAAAATTCCTGTGATGATTCTTTTATTACTATATGACTGTTTCTTATCAATCTCTCCTACTGAGTACATTATTGTCTGATTTCAGATACTCTCATGGTTTTTGGTAATGAAGGTACTGTCACATCTTGGTAAAATTCCAATTAATTAAAATATTTTTCTTTAAAACATTCATTTACAATACACAGAGGTTTTTTTTCTGTTTCTACTAAACAATCCTAATAATTTTAATGTAATATTTGATATCATACATTTTAATTTAAAATTTAATGTTTCTTCATAAGCATATAAATATACATGTGTATATGCATAGTGAAATAATAGTCCACATTCCTAACGACTAGTAAAGTGGATTCAGAAAAGTTGCAATGCAATTTAGCATCCACCATAAGTTAGTAAATCATAGAAGCCTAACTCAGAGTAGTAGTTAAACATATTTACTCCTTCCTTCTGAAAAAAAAAAAAAAAAAAGAATGTATCCAAGTACCTACGCATATATATTTTTTTTTTCCATTAGAAGTCCATTAGAAGTTTCTTGAAAGTTTCCACATATGGATGGGAGATTAAATATAGTATCTCATTATTTCTAATATTGGATAACTACCTTTTCTTGGCATTTCTAAAAGAGTACCATACTCAGCCCCCACATGCTGGAAGAAGAGATGACAGTGCTTGAAAAACATGCAGTACAGGCAAATTAAAGCACAAGATATCCGGAGAAATTTCCATTTCATATTTTTGTTGTCTATGTTCTTTCTCTGTGTGAGTGCAGCACCCAGGAGGCTACCAACATTACAGAATTACAGGGGCAAAATATGGAGTCTTTAACACGGTGACATAGAAGAAAGTGGTCAGACTCATAAATTAGTTTTCTTGTTTGGTTGCTGTGGAATATGGTAAATATTCCACGCTAGTACTTTTTTCCTTTCCACTTATTAGTGCTTTCTCATAGGCTACATGGTTGTCTGTTGACTCTTAGTAACAAAAGTGCCTTTCAAAAGATAGTTTGAGACATAGTTGTCCATTGATCTCTACCTTCTCCATCTGAATTGGCATATTGAATGGACGATGCATTCACAGAAAGGTGTGCCAGACTGACAGTGCGTGGTGGGTAATTGTGCTGGTTGGTTTCTCTGATACTACTTCGGTTCACCCAAGTGGTATGTGTATGCACATTTTTGTTTTAGAAGAGAAGAGTTGTACAAATTCTAAAAGATAGATGTATTTATGCTGTTTTCACTTCCTCACAAATGCCCATGGAGCTAATAACAACAATAATATAGTTTTTTACCTTTGTAAAAAGGTAAAAAGGTGCTTTTTATCACAAAGCACCTCACAAACTCTACATAGGAAACAATCCACCAATGCATGGCATCCACCTCTGGGATGAAATGTATTAGCTGTTTTAACAATGCATACTCTCAGTATTGCTAGTTTGAATATTAGAGTATGAATTGCAGGATAGTGGTTTTAACCTTTCATTCCGTTTTCAAATTGAGCACATTTCAAAATTTTGGTGTCAAAAATAGACTTCTAATCAATAAGATGGTCTGGCAATCAGTTTTTCGGAAGGACAAAGCTTTCAGCTTTCTCATTGATATTAATTCTGGCAGGCAAATCTTTCAAAGTTCTGCTGCATCTCTATGCAGTCTAGCTAATGGAAATCACCTATGGCTTCCTCAAGACATAGGAGCGCAGGCCTAATTCCTTAGCTATCAGTGCAGTGTTTTACATTTCTTTTTTTTTAATGGACTATTGGTTCTAGATAATAGATAGGTTCTAGATAAATAACATGCATTTTATCACCTCTACCACTTTGTAATCCTTTGTAAAAGGATTTTTGTGTCTGCTCTAGCTGCATCTGGCAGTCTTCGATAAATAGTAGAGTTGTCTTAAATAATACATCCCTTTATTCCCATCAAGTTAAAAGCATATATTACTTGATCAAGTGGAAGATATCTGCATGGGTTGTGAAGTCAGTGCTATATGTGAAAATTACTTCTAGGAACATATTAGGCAAATTGTTTAAATTCACTTCAGAACTATTTACATCTTTGCAACCAAGTCCTTCTACCTTAGGGCATAAAAAGGAAAGGGGTAGTAATATGGCATAATGACATATGCAAGAGTAGTAGAGGTCAGCCTTGTTCATCAGAAAAAAAAGAAAGAAAGAAAAAAAAAGTGAATCTAGAAAGGAGTCCCATATGTTTCAATGGGAATTTTATAGGTGTCCATTTCAGAATGTTTCTTAAGCTGCCTCTTTGTTGGCAGCAAACCAATATCCTTTTGTCCTTGAATCTCACAGCGCCATGAAGGATGGAAAAAGAAATACAGTTTGAAAATTGTATGCATATCACTTAGCAGTGTTATAAAATAACAGAATATTCCTTATATTGCCATATAAGGAAAGGTTTAGCTCCCTGTAATTCTTTGGAGGTGATGGGATTGCAACAAACCACTCATTCTCATCATATGCACAAGGTTAACAGCACCTGATGCATCTTTTCCCACTTCTCTAGTAACACTGATTGCATTTACAAAATGACAGAGGAAATATAGAAGCTCTGTGTTGCCAAAGATGTTGCTAAACTCCAGAGCTTTTGATTTACTATAAGAATTCTGCAAAGCATCCCCACCATCTGCTAGACCTGATTTTTTTTTTCCTCTAAGAGTATTTCTGAATAAAAATGCCAGTTTGCTCTATAATGCCCCAGTGCACTTTCTAAAACACTGTACAGATTTTTATTGTTCCACATATAAAAGAGTACTGAATTCTATGGGAAAGGATAAAGATTAGTATTCATTATGTACTAATTCTGAAGTTCAAGTTAAAAGTTCCATGCTTAAGCAAACCCATTCTTTATAATATCTGAATAAATGTGCTCTTCTTACAACCATGAGAAATGGTTTCTCTTATCCAGAAGTGGATTTTTTAATGCTAAAGGTCCAAAGTATGATTTTCAGGCACTTTATCAGTCTAATAAGAATTAGAATAAAGAGCTTTTTGGAAAAAATCTCTTCATGGACAAAGTAAGTACTCACATTTATTTTTCATTTTAGTTTGTTTTCCTTCTTGATTGTTTTCTCTTCATTTTATTTTAGAACCTACAGAATGAGTGATAATGTTTACTATTTGACACATTCCCAAATCCTGGGTGAGCCATCCACCCTGCTTTTTTTTTTGTCCCATTAGGTCTATTCTATAATCTACATTATGTACCATTATTCTATAATTTATATTAGTGAGGATAACATTCTGTGAGGAAACTTCTGTCATTAATTTCGTTTTTCCAGTGTCCTCCAAGCTGCAATGAGAAGAATCATACTAATTCCCTTCTCTCTAACTGTGCCTTCTACATCCCCCCAGATATTAGGATTCTGTTGGCTTCTTTATTCTTCTTAATAAACTGACCTCAACTGCACATGGCTCATATGATAATTGGAAATGAAATAAGTAGCTAATGCTCCCTGATTAAATATAAATTAGAATGCAAAACATCAATCCCGGAAATTGATTTGCAGCACCTAAGCATTTCTGATCATCACCCCCATCATACAATGTGTCTCCAAGAAAATCCTGATTTAGAGAAGACTAATTCTTATTCCCTATGTCTAAATAAAATATGCATGCTACTAAATTATGGAAGAAGTAGTATAAGCACAAGGAATATTCCTGCTACTGTGGTTAGAGTTTAAATTTTGATGTATTTGAACTAGTTTTTAATATGTATTTAAACTGTTCCAAAGATATTTTTGGTCAACGTATTTTTGAAATGTACTCTTGCTACATTGAAGGCTACCCATTTACTGGACTGTATTAGCAAGAGAGTAGATGGCAGATGATAGAGTGATTACTTTCCTCTATTCAACACTTGTGAGGTCACATCAGAAGTGCTGTGTCTGTGAGTTTGGGCTTCCTCCATAGAAGACAGATATGGATGCAGTGGAGTAACTCAAGCCAAGTGTCACCAGGCAGGTCAGAGGGCTGGAACACGTGACACAGGGCACAGGCTGAAAGAGCTGGGTCTGTTCAGCCCAGAGAAAACGAAAATGAGGAGTGATCTAACTGCTGTCTTCAATTGCCCTGTGGGTAGTTATAGAGAAAATAGAGCCATAATGAAGGTGAGTGGGGAGAGAAAAAGAGAAAACAGCTAAAAATTTCAGTAAATGAAATTCCGGTTAAATAGTAGAAAAAAGTCATTGCAAAAAATGTGATAAAGTCATGGAAGAAGCTGTTGAATCTTCGTATTTGAAGTTTGGCATAGTATAGCAGCCTACTTTTAAATAGATTCATAAACTTATTTTTCCTAAACTATTTAGAATAAAACCTCAAATTCTTTTTCTTCCACCACATCAACTGAATAATAGTCAGAAAGAAGATTGAAGTGACCATTGAGTCTCTCCACTCAGAATATTTCTAGTGTTATTTTTATTAGCTTTTAAAAGAAGGAAAAAGTAGAAGGCTCATCATCTGTCAGCAGCTATATAATATTCATATTTGCTGATACGGGAAATCCAATTACTGTGAAATAACTAGTATTCCTAAAAAAGTCTTGGCTTATGCAAAACTCCCTGATTAAGAAATCAGCGGAATGTGTGTCTTTTTCTGATTCTAAAACTTTCCTAATGAATTGCTTTTTATTCTCAGGGAGAACAAGACAAATATTAAAGGGTTCACACCCTGAGATTCACTTAATGTGATATCACAGATCAAGACTGTGGAAGCAGATCAGAAATGTAAAATCTAAAGATTATCTGCTTGAGAAACCCTGAGACTTCTCTCTCCCTGACAGCTCCACTCTATCTGGGATCAGGAGAGAAGGAGAGATATTGAGCAGGACTTCTGTTAGAGAATGCTGCCTTCATTGCCTTCACGTCTCTGAAATTTATGCTCCAGCCATGTTTTGAATAGAGCAGATTCAATTCTTGTCTGTGTAGTTGTGCTTTGAAACAGGCTTTTCAGATCCCTGCAAGATTTCTAGGGTGGAGATTATTCACAGTCTCAAGCTTCTACTTTTTTTTTTTTTTTTTTTTTTTTAAATGCTTGGATTTCTGGAATAGTCTGGCTATTACCCTGTACGTTCAATTCAGATAGGATATTTAGGATATTTATCTCTACTGGATCTCTAAGTGCAAAATTCCAGAATCCATTTTCCTTAAATGGGGGTGGAGGTGGGGGGAAGAAAAAAAAAGAAAAAAAGAAAAAAAAGTGGCTCTGGCTACATATCAGCAGATTCCTGGAATACTTATTTATCTAGTGCACTCCACAAACACATTACAACTAAAACGTATGCAATAACCTGCTGAATTCCTCAAGTCCTGAGTTAATTATTTGACTATATCTGAAATTCCTATCCCATTGTAGTCAAACCTCTCTATTTATAGTAGTGATGCCCAGCAGATGATTTGCTTCATTTAAAAGCTTAAATAGAGTGTTCAAATTCTTTCAGAGCAGTAAGTGAATGATAGCTAGGATTTTAATATGAGCCCACCTCAGAGAGAAAACTTTATTTAAATAGTAATTTTGAATCTCTAAAATGTGGTCATGTGATAATCTCACAAGACTAAACCCTTCAAAATAAAGCCACAAGAAATCAGTTTTCTGTTATTTCTTTTTCAAAGCAAAAGTTCAAGGTTGAAGTTCAAGATTGAAAATGTGAAAAAAATAAAGAATATGTAGACAAAGAAAATGAAATAGTGATGAAAAGAAATTTGGAGGAGAGTCAATGTTGAACTTCAAGTGGTCTCTACTGGCATGATAAACATTTTGTAAAATAAAACAAAATAATTCATGGTTAAAAGAGGGACAACCTAGTTTGAAATTTCACTGTTTAAACAAATCTCAATCAAATTAATCAAATGATTTATTCTACCTTCGCACTGTGTCAGTTACAAATGGCAATAACCAGAATCAATGATATATAATTTGTCATTGCTTTGAAGGTTTAAAGATTGTTGATAGGCAAAATACTAGTGAAGCTAACAATTGTTTAGTAAAACATGATTAATATTCTTCTCCATGATAGTATTCTTTCTTTAAAGAAAAGACACATTGTTTCAATCAAATTACAGTTTTGTCCTTCCAAGGGCACAATAAATCATCAACATGTTCACATGTTCACAGAAGTCTATGAGCAAATTTATTCACTTATAAACATTTGAAACTTTACATACTGTATTTTAGGAGCCGTAACAGATTTTCCTGTTTGAGTTTACTTTTTGTCAGATATTTCATATAATACTACGCAGTAATAGGACATTTTGCAAGTTAACACTTGCATTTGGATCAATGTAAAACTGATGTGATAAAACAGGAAGATTCTCTGAATTTCCTTCAATATTAGGACATGGGAGACTTGCATTCTTACTCAGAACTCATTTAAACTTATATAAGAATTTTGTGGATCAAGTGTCTGTTATGAAACATAGTCTAAATAGTAATTGAAACTCTGAGGCATATAACAAATTGAATTTTCATTAATTAAGTATAATGTTGCTTGTTAATGCTATATTAAACCTGGAATGTAACACTACCCTTTCCACTCCATTTTATACACACACACACACACACACACACACACATATATATTTCATTCTGAGCAATGAGGCTTCCAAATAGCAGCTTCCACAGTCTATTTCCAATCTCTGCTTGGGCATTCCGATTCCCAGTTTTACCTCAGAACATTTGGAACCGTTAATGAAATGGCCTTAGTATAAATTCATGTACATACTACAGGAGTGAGGAACTCAGAAGTCAGAACTCAGAAGTTAGTACTGCTGATGTTTTCTTCTCTCGATCAGTTTATCCACTGACTACCGAAACAACTTGAAAACACATATAAAGTTTGCCTGCATTTCTGCTGGATATTCACTCAAGTGCAAATTACTGGACTCAGCATGGACTTGTAATACATTACACACCTTATTATACAGCTTCAAAGTCCTATAGTCCACTCCTGGCTGTGATCAGTGGACATAAGAAAGAATAGAGCAAAATGCTCAGAGGAGTTACAGATTGGGCTGTGAGGCTTGACTAGCGGGCTCTCACATGCAAGAGAGTAAAACCGCACAGATACTTAGATAGGAGCATTTAGAGGACTTATGGGGGAGTATTAACTTGCAAGGCCAACAGTACCTAGGGAAACCAACACCAACAGCGCTACCATGTAAGCCCAGGAGGCCCTAGACAACCATTTCAGAAATACCAAATCTTTGGTACAGAAGTAGTAATACTGAGGTTAAAAGGGACAAACAAATAAGAGATTGAGAAGAGCAGCTGGGAGAAGATTGTGGTGGAGTACAGGAAATATAAGGGAGGTGGAAAGAAGGGTAAGCAAAATGGATGAATGGATTGAGCTTCCAAGGATTGCCATGGCAGTTCCCATTTCAGACCTGACAGCATTTGCGTCTATCAAATACCTCCTAGTAAACAGATCTTCTTTTTTTGTTGCTGTTGAAATAAAGCAGTGTAATTTTTGTAGCTCTGCAAATTTTATAGATAGCAGCTGCAAATCAAAGTAAAGAAGTTTGCTCCCTGATTCAATATACTTAGCTAACAAATAGTTGAGAGACATTAATCACCACAGATCCCTGAAACTCTGCAGACCATTATTCTACAATAAAATTTAGGATTTGCAATGCAATAGTAAAGCTTTTATATTCTGTTAATTTTCCTTGTTCTGTTACTTTTTTTTTTCTCTGTAATATGTTGTGTATAATCAGAAATTAGCATTAAGACTAATAAATCAGAGATCTGCAACTTTGCTTGGCACTGGAGATTTTTCAGAAAACCCGGTGGCTGCACAGTCTCTTTATTGTTTCTCTGATTCTTTTCTTCAGGTTTTTCTATGGCAATAAACGTATCCTTAATGCTGTTCTGCTTAAAAGAAGCCAAGCTCAACAGAGCAGCCTGTCAACTAATCATTCAGTTTCGAAGGTAAAGTGATTTTGAGTTTAGTTTTTGAAGTGGATAATTTTAAGAAACATAAAATTGAGTAGCATTTCAGAGCAATTCAGTGATTCACTATGTACAATGCCTCTACAAATCATAATTTAAAGCTAAAAAAATCACCTTATTTTGGCAGCCACTGAAATAATGACATTTTTTATTTGTGTAGGTGTGTTTGTGGGTGGGGGTGTATGGCTGTTATACTTAACAAAAGCTATCGTAAGACGTATTGATCTCGTGCAATTTGAAACTAATTAAAATCTATAAGTGCACAAAAGTTGTTGTAGGGAAAATATGAACATTTACTTCCAATGTAATGCTTGTATATAAAGTAGAGATAAAATAGAGATAAATGATTAATACATCTTTGTATATATTTTTGTGCACTTAGGCTGTCAGAATAATTTTTTCTTTAAATTTAGGTCAAATCTGCTAAATAGATTTGCTTGAAAATGAGAGATACAAAGAGTCAGAAATGAGTAACAGTGCCACTCATATTTTGGGGTCTTTTTTGGTTTTTTTTCCAGAAATACAGGAATTTATAGGTTTTTTTTTTCTTCTTTGTCCTGAAAAATCTTTGTAATGCTGTAATCTGAAGTTGGAATTAAGGGAGAAGAAGATTATCTTCTGAGAATACAAATTGTCTCCCTGTCCTCACTGACTACATCTGCTGAAAAAAAAAAGGAGTGAATGACTTTCTAGTGAGGCAAGCTTTTCCCCAAAAAAGAGACAGAAGAATAAATTAAATCCCTGATCTGTACACCAGCACCATGCTTGCTAACTCTCACAAGAAAAAGAAGTTATTGGCTTCAGTTTACCAAAATAAACATTTTTTTCTCCTTTTTATCCTTTCTTTTTTCTTTTTTTTTTTTTTTTTTTTTTTTAAGAGATAGAAGTTGCAAGAAAAGAACAAAGAAACTAAAGATCATAAAACAGGTCAAAGAATACTCCAGGAGACAAGCTATTAAAAACAATTCTGTCTTTCTGCAGTTTTTCCAGGTCATTTTCCCTCCACTCATTATAAGTGATAACATTTACATGAAAATAGGAACATGGTTGCTCAGGAGTTTATCTGCTCTGTATAATTATCCTCTTGAAGTCATAATCCTGGTTTCCATGGTAATTAAGTTTTCCATAAATTTTAAGTGGTTCTTTGAAGGTGAGCATAGGCCAGGGTAATAGCATCCCAATAACTTCATTAAGACCACACTTTCCCATATAGGGACCTAAAATTAACTCTAGAGGTATGAGTGTCTATTTTTAAGTCCATATGCAGATATCCGATAAGTTGATTTTTTTAATAATGTTATTGTGAACTCATATGTGTCAGAGGCTAAACGTTCTTGAAATACTTACAAATGTTTCTAATTCTAAATCTTTTTTTTTTTCTATGACCTACTTAAATAGGAGCTGTAACAAGGTCACTGAATTTTGAGCCAGAACACAATGACAGAAATTAATCTATTTAATCTGAAAATATGAAGGTCATTCCAGCCCCATTTCTAAATATAATGGAATGTTTTTAAAATTGAATTCAAAGGGCTGGGTAATTGAAGCTTTATATCACTGATGCACTGGGATTTGGTGCCTTGGATTTTTGGTTTGCATTTATTCATGTGTAAATTGGCATTATCTCACTAGAACCCATTATAAAGAAAGAAAAGAAGAAAGATCATGGACCATGTAAGCGTGGTAGAACGGTAGAATATTTGGTATGCCAAAAATAAATATACTGTTATTAAATCATATGTCCATATTTTAAATTTACAAATAAGTAAATCCAAATAAACTTTTAATTGATGTTGTTAAATTGGCTGACTTAAGTTGGTGAGGTACCAAATGCCTAATCCTATAGCAAATAATATTCACTTACTAGTGGTGTGAGTGCAGGAGACTTGCTTGAAAAGGGGAAACTTAGAGGAAAACTAGGGCCTAACAGAAGTTTTGGCATTACAGAAGCTTGCTTTGGGGTGAGCCACAGGTGCCACTTCCAGGATGGTTGGTATGCACAGACTCTGCTCCTCCATGGTTCCCTGGGCAGCACAATCTGCCCTCCTTGCAGCTGCAAAGATGAGTAATGGAGGGTGGCGCGGAGTGAAGACACCGCGGCCAAACTCTGTTGCACTCCCTGTGCTGGGCTGCTGGTAAGCCACACAGTAGCTGCCCAATGGGAGACACACAATAACATGTCCCGTGCTGAGCCAGCAAGGTGGCAAATCACTCCTTTCAGATGAACTTTGCTTGAACTTTGTTCTTTACAAGCTCATTATAATGCCAACATACCCCTCCATCCCAAAAGGTATCCTCCTGCAAGGTACAACCACTGCTCACCGAGCACATGCTCGAGATTTTTGATCGACTGTGCCCTTAAATGAAAGTGATAAACCTTTTCACCAATCAATAACAGGTTTGACTGTAGTCACTCAAGCTCCACCCGGAAGTGAAGAAAAATATAAAAGGCGAACTAAGGAGGAAAGAAAGGAGGAAGGAAGAATCTGTAGTAGCTCCTGGGTCTGTTGCTGGGCTGAACTCACCTTTCCTCCCCTCATGTTGGGATGCTGTCTAAGGAGACTCAGAAATGAGAGGGAAGATTCCATCATAGATTTGGATCAGTCAACAGGCTGGTCCCCCTTTCTTTCCCTCCAACGGGGACACCGCCTGAGGAGACTCCTCACGATTGAGAGCCCTCTCCCGTCTTCTAGGGAGAGTGATGATCGCACATTGGTACATCAGAGCTAGCTAAAAAAAACCCCCAAAAAAACCCCAAAAAAACCCCACGCTGTAGTAGACAATTTCCTGTACTGACATATGAAACCTGCTTTGTAAATGTTGCATTTGAATAAATCATGCTATTTGTGATCTCGACTGCTTGTTTGGAAGGCGATCAGACCTACAGTTGACAGACTGTTTGTGAATCCGATACTGCCAGAGTCGGGCGTATAGCTAACAGAGTACATGACATCTCCTTCCTCTCCCCACCCCCACAGCTCTCCAACTGCAACATAGAGTAACTTTTATATCAGCTCTTATCACTTTCTCATTCAAAGACAATCATCACATAAACATCCATGTCATGAATCCATTATGGATGACAGCTGCTACCTTTTGCATACTGCAGATTTGGTACTCAATAGCTGGGCTCCTGGCATAGGCAAAGATACTGTAAATACAACCATACTGTCAGATACAGTTCTGACAGCTTTCTTTCCTCTTTCTTGCTTGCATTATTTAGGTTGTCCTGGGTCCAAAATGTTGTGTTAGAACATTCCTGCAGGGCCACAGGGCTTACAGCAGCAGTGGTTTGGCACCAGATCCTGTTATATAAAGCACACCTGCTCAGGATTTGTAGGAAGTTCAGGGGCTAATTTTGACCTGCAAATTATCTTGGAAAAGAACACTTACAGGAAAAATCATCCATATTTCTGACATAAGATGACCAGAATACATGCATGATTTATTTGTATTTAAAATTAAAAAGCCACTTGAATTTACTCATTTTATTATTTTATACGTACAGACTGAAAACCACTACTCCTGTAAAAAAGAAATAAAACAGAAAAAGAATGGTCCTAATCAGAAGAACAGGTAATTATTTAGCATAGATGTTTAAATAAGGAAAGCAAAGGTCAATAGAATATGCTGTAATACAGTCAAGAATGTAGAAGTCTTTTTTTTTTTCTCTATAATGCACTGGTTGGCTATTTGTTCTTTCCTTAAATAATTATGATCCTTAATCTCTTCAAAATGCTTTCTACATGTTCCAGTATAACAGTGTTTCCATCTCATGGGGGAACTTTAGTCTACAGAAAATTTTGCCTGACATGACTTAAGCTTTCAGTGAAAAAATGTAGCAGTATTTAAAATGTCTGAGAAAGAAGTGTGATTACTTTTTTCAATTAGACATTTATAAATTTAATTAGGAAATCAGGAGACTTTAAAAGTGAACTAGAATACAGTAATATTTTTCTACAAACTTTGAAATAAACTCTTTTTATTTTAAATTATGGATGCTATGCTTAGTTGTCTTTAGCATATTTACCAAAATGTTATAAATTTTTGCTTATACAGGGAAATGTTTTATAGCAATTAATCCAGATGTATAACTTAGTTATTTCAGGTATTCTACAGGTTTGATTTTTACAAGATACTGAACATTCTGTCCTTGATCCAACAAAGTGATTACGTTTCTGCTTAACTTGAACCATGTAAGTGGACCTACTGGGATTTTTCAGGATCAAGCTCTTCATCAAGCAGCCTTTGAGCAAACAGAAGTTTCCTTGATTTATCTGTTATTTAATATTCCTAATATCTTTTTTTTCCCTGAAATTAAATTTTTAACCCTATGCATATTTTTTACCAGCGAACATTTTGTTCAGTATCTGATCTTGAAGCAGTGCAATGCAGCTGATGAGATCAAACACAAGTAACCTGCATTTTTCTTTAGTTCTTATTTTTTTATTTTAATTTTGGCAACAGGGAGGCTTAAAAAACTGCTCCTACTTTTACTCCTTCAGGAATAGTAAGAAGTAAACTGCAGATTATTGTGCACATGTACATTTTTTTAAAGTCATGATGTTGAACACATACACATAGCAGACTTAAGAGAACAGACCTTTAGTGATTAAGCAGGTTCTTTTCTCCAGTGTGACATTAAAAGACTACAACAGCAATATCTAATATAATTGGTAGATATGCATGTGAACATCACCAAAAATGATCTCCCCGCCTTTGAAACTGTGGATGTTCAGATAATATTGTTGTTCAAACAGTTTCCTTTTAAAACTAAATTCTGGATCTCCTGGTTGAAGTATTATTAGTGCTCTAGATTTCATTCCTCTACGGAGAATAAAAATATTAGACAGAGTGGGATGCACGGACAACTTCTGGATCACAGAGGATGCAAGGAAGGTGATTTTCTCACAGACTGATGCTCACATTGTTAGCTAGAAATAGGTTTTGGTTTTCATATTTTTTCAGAGATACCCAAGGAGTGACAAAATTATGTTAACACTGCAAGGCTAAGAGAGCATGAGGGGATCTGTTCATGTAGTGCACTGTTTGAGAAATATCAATGGTTTTAAAAAGAAAGATCTCACATTCTTTTCTAGGGTTCAAGGAGTGAACAAGCAGTGAAATGCAAGAATAAAGAAAGGAGTCATGGGACACAGAAGAAGAATTGATTGTCACAGTATCATCTCTGTTTTTCCATTCACTTCCTGTTTAGCAGACTAACCATGTCCATCTACTATAGTTTCTCTTAACAGGAGATCTACATCCCTGATCATCTCAGTTGCCCTCTATATACATAATATTGTGACCTTCAGATGCAGTTTTCTAGGTGAGGCCTCACCAATTCTCTCAATCTGTTGACCATGCTGCCTATAAGGTATCCAGTATGACTTTGCCTTGCATTAATGGTGTACTGTAGTTATTCAGCCTGGCATCAGCTGAAGCACCCAGTATCGATCACATTATTGAGGGTATTTTGCCTCAGGTGCAGTACTTACTTCTTATGCTTATTGATTTTTCTTAGATTTACATTAGCCTAATCCTCAAATTTACAAAGTTCTCCCCAGATTGAAGTGTTGGACACTCCCTCTGGTTTAGTGATATCTGCAGACTTTCTAAGAATGCATTGGGCATGCGGGAAACCTTTGAAGATTTTGAAAAGTATGCCACCCTGCACTGAATTTTGTAGTACTTCACTCATTATTAGTCATCAACCAGACACCCAGCCACTGATCACTACACTTTGAGCCTGAGAGTCCAGCCAATTTTACAGTTTACATAACTATCTGCTCATGCAGGACATACACTAACAATTTCCAAATAAAATCCCTTCTGAAAACAAGGAGAAAACCCCTCCTAAAACAAACCATGTATCTACCATTCTTCCTTCATTCACACAACCAGTTCTTTAATCATAAAAGATAATTAGATTAATATAGCACAATTTGCCTTTCATAAATCCATACCAGTCACTTTTGATTACTTTCTCATCTTCACTTACTTGGAAATGGGCCAAGTAAAGAGGGTTTACCCCATCCCTAGGGAGTGAGGTGAAGATGACCAACTTGTAGTTCTGTAAGTCCTCCTTTGTGTCCTTTTTTTAAGATAGATGTGAAGATAAATTTTTTCAAATCATCAGATCTTTTCTGAAAATCACAGTTTTCCATTTATGGTTAACATGATCCTCCCAGTCACATGTTCCAGCTCTTTCACCTCTCTCAGATGAATCCCATCTGGTGCCTTGGATATGTCACATGTCCTCCAAATGTACAGGAGTGTTCGAAATGTCTCGAGGTGTGCTCCAAATCATGATGAGGCAGAGAAAAAAAAGGCTACTATAAATCTATTGTCCTTCCTTGCATGTGCACAAATATGGATATTCTTGTAGTATTTATAGACTGAGCAGGAAAAAAAAAGTAAAATTTTGTGACTAGCTTTACAGACTTGTAATTTAAATTATTCATATATATCAAATGTGGAATGTAAATGATAAAAAGTATGCATAGCATCTTTTGAATGCGCTATGAGTCACAGCCTTTAGCAATTTACAGAAGATAGCTCCTAAGCCTTTAGATGAGTCCCTAAAGTTTTCTTGTACTAATTTCTTGAAACATTTTAGTATGTTTCTCTTTTGCTGCTGCTGATCACTTACTCTTTCTCTTAAAGCTTATCCTCTGGGTTACAGCCACAGCTAATAAGAACTGAAGTCTCCACTTTGTACAAATTGAGGATCTGTTCCACATTGCAATCATACAGATATTTTTTTGACTTAAAACATTACCTGCCTGACTGTGATCAGTAATACAAAAACCATACAGTACTTTCTGAAAATCATACACGACTGCTTACAGAATTCATTATTACATTTTCAAGTAATGATCTTTTAATTATCCAGAGTCTTCTCACAATAATCTTAGTTTTATAATATTCTGATAAGGTTTCTATCTCTAAAAGTAGATTAGCTTCCATATTTCTCAGTCTTTCTACAGAGAGAATCTATAGCCTTTTATTACTGGGTGCTTTGCTGGTTTAGGATATACTTCCTATAAACAAAGCCTTGTTCTTTTCTAGATATGGAATCTATCACTTTTCCATAGCTTTATCCTTAGACAGTCCAATAAATCAAAGCAACAAAGACAATGAAAATCAGAATTGAAGTGAAGGAAAAGGCATAATTTTTTTCTTTCTTTTTTTTTGTTAAGAAAAGAAAAGAACTTTTGTTGTTAAACTGTCTGAAGTTATGGGTGTGTAAGTTTTTTATTACTGTGAATTAAGACCTATACCCCATTACATTTACAGTTATGTCTTTCTACTGATAAATTAATTTCTTGTTTTGCAATGAAGAATAGTGTTGTCATGTTATCAATGAGGAATTCATTGATAAGATATTTTTCGTTTGACATTAAATAGCTTTTACCTCCAAATGTCTTAAATAAAAAAAGCATAATCTTGTGGATAAGGAAGTGTACATGGGGGTGTACACGGAGGTGTACATGGGGGTGTCCTTGAACAGGCCTCAGATAGGCGAATGTGGCTAGGCACTTAGTAACATGCTTAGCAACCAATCATAGTAGGCCACAATCACAAGGCTAGCGCTCGAGTGTATAAGAACCTGCGCTTTTCGGGCAATAAACGGAGCTAGATATAACTCATATTGAGTGTTAGTCTGGTAATCCTGGCTCACTCATAAGCTTGGTCGACTCGGCTCTCCAACATAGTCTGCCACTGCACATTGTGTGAGACCTTGAAGACAAACATTCCATTCTGAATCCTAGAGGAGCTAAGGTATGAGCTGATCCATCTCCTTAAGAATTAGGCCTTCTGGGCATTCTTCTTGAACTGTGAATATTTAGACCCATGTCACATTTCACATATGCTGAGGGCCAAATGCCTGCCTTATTGTCCAAGGCTTCCAGACAATTTAATAGGGACTAGAAATCAATTTTATAAGAACCCAAGACACCACTGGCCAGTAAGAGAACACTTGCAAGAATTTGACACTATTTTGTCCTCTGGCAGTCATGCTAGAGTGGCACATGGTCATTCTGAAGATCATCTGAGCAGGCAATTCCCTTGTCTTTCCCACCATGTCATCTCATCTGACCTGGGAGCAACAATCTCCAGGATGAGAACTTAAAGGCATGTGGATAAAGAATGAGCAGTGGTTATCGAGGTACAAAACAGTGTTTGTGCTACAGGGACCCTTTTCCCTGTGCTGTCTTATTCTTCTAAACCTTTTTCTTCATTGTGACAGACCAAAACAATGAGACCAAGCACAGTGAGACCCAAACTTGTGATTGGCTGATGATGTCCTGGTGTTGGCTAATTTAGTCTGCCTGAAAAATGAGACAAGGGCAAGATAAACAAAATTATAATCTTTCATTCCTAGCAGAGACAATTGAGCAGAATATTCTCAACTATTAGGCCAGCCGCCAGTACTCCCAGCAGTCCCTAGTATCTGCCATGGCCTGCCATCACCTATGTCCAAAATAGATTCTGTTAATATATTGTCCAATGTAGATTCTGTCAATACATAGTCACATATATTACCTGTAAAAAAGAAGGCGAGCATTGGCATTATATCTTTCAAGATCAGAGCATGAAATAGAGGGGCCTTTTGCTTGGGTGCTCATCCAAAATAGAAACATAGAGTGCCAAAAGAGCTAGAAGGGACCTCATGGAGATTCAAGTGGACAGTCTACTCAGCAAGCACTATAGCTTGCCACGAAAAGTGCTCTCTGTCATTGCCACAGATCTTAATCAGTTCTGAAACAAGAAGAGTTTTGTTTGTTTGATTGTTTTGTAGAAATATAATGTTAGAAAATCACATATCAGCTTTGTCTTTTATGGAGTCCAAATACCAGAACTAGCAGATACTGCATCTTACTGGCTATTAAGTATCTAGCATCAGAGTTAGCTTTGACCAACTGGGAGCTGAAGCCATCGGAAGTGCTATTCATTCTAGGCTGACTAATAGTACTTGTTGTTTGCCTGCATGGAGTGAAGACAGCCAACACTTTCTCCTATAAGGTAATAAAAATGATTCGCTCTTGCTGAAAAGTTCGTATCCAAAGAACAGAATTTTAGTTTTAAAAAACTAGATAGCTTTTGGAGGACTTTTTGTTCTAGTTCCTCCAAAAGTCTCAGAAAGAAATGACATAGTTCTACAGGAACTCTACAGGAGAGGGAAGCTCTCCTAACCTTATTGCATTCAGTAATTCCTCTGCGTTCACATAATTTTCAAATATCTCTTTGTTGCTTTCTGCTGTAGGAACAATACAAAAGGAATATTGTTCATGTTTAAGATCTAGGAAAGAACCTGTTTCTTATGACTATTCATGTTCCGACAATCTTTTACTTAGTTTTCCTTGTCATTGAAATCCTAGTCCCAGTAGCTCCTGCTTAAATTAGTTCTGTGATCTTGTAATTTCAAGTGTAAATCCACGCTGTGAACTTACTGCAGCAGACTTCTCTACTATGGTTTCAAAGGAAACCATATGTTTTAACCTTACAGATCAGCTATGTTGTAGGTCTGTGCTGGTATGCTGTGCTGTGCTGGTTACACAAGCTATCCTTTCAGGAGTATATCAAGTCTATATACTTGAGTATATAGAGTATGTACGCTCTATAGTATATAAAGAGGTTGAAATGAATAAATTGGTCACTGAACATCTCTTACTGTTCAACAAAGGTCTGAGTTTCCAAAGGTCATAAAGGTTAACATTTAAAGTGACCTTTGTAAACACAATACGACAAATGAAACATTCTGCACTATAAATATAGGTATAGGTGTATATATAGGTATATAAATAAATATATGTTTATATACAATAAGTAACCTATAAAACACTTATAGATACAGCTCATATTACACTAATCATAAACTACTATGAAACAATGCAATAAAAGCCAGTAATAGGGGTTTTTTTTCCACAGATTAACAAAACTTACTCTACTACTTACTCTACCCTACTCTCATGGATCAGAATTGTCAAACAGCTGTCAAACTTTCTTTGAAATTTATGAGACATTAACTTTGTATTCCTTCCCGAAAATCTTTGTGAAGTACTTAGAAAGATTTATAATCCAAAATAGAGACATGCTTAGATTTAAAGTGCCTGTATAGTCAAATATCCATGAGCACTTGTGTATCTGAATAGTTCATTTGGTCTTAATTCCTACGTAAAAATGGGGTAGGCACCCTAGAAGTCTGTCTGAGTAGCAAATTAGATCAACAAGCTATTATATGTCTGCTTTCTCTTTGAAGTTTTACATTTGATAATTTCTTTCTTTTATTATTTCAAATTAAAGTATTGATATTCCTGTAAATAATCTTTTAGTTGCCAATATGCAATCTTACTGAAGACAGAATGAAATCTATTAGATCATTGTACAAAGTGTAGAATTTGTATCAAAAAGAAAATTACTCCACTAATTCACTAATTTAAGTGAGGAATTTGGGGGGGAGAGGGGCAGGGAACAGGGAAGAAGTAGCATAAAAATTTCATGCAACAATAATGAAAAGATTTCTCAAATCATTAGCTTTCAAAAAATGCAACTTTCTTGAATATTTAAGTATGAATTATAATTTAAATTCAATTGTTTCATATTGCCATGTTTATACAAAATTAATAGAGACATCAGAATATGTAGATGATTATGATCAGCCAGTCTTTCCTAGTTCTGAATAATATAAACAGCTCTTAATATGAGACAGTATTTAACTCCCTTGCTTATCAAGGAATGGAGTAAAGATATTGGTTTTCTGGAAGAAAAGAAAGTCACAGAAATTTTGAGATTAACTGACTATGAACTAGAAGTTTCTGATATTGTCAATTCAGAATATTTTAAGATAATTAGTACACTCTCTTTGTTGAAAAACACAGATAGTGGCAGATTTTCTAAGGCTTATTTTGGAATATTTGTCTAATTGAATTGTCAAAAATCCAATTTTCAAATAAATGGCAATCTGTTTGTTCAAATCCTTGGTGCTCTCAGAATTTAGAAATATATGTGGATATAATCTGGAATAAAATTTATTTATTTCTATGGCTCCAAATGTGTGTGAGATAATATTTTTCTCCCTAACCACAAAATAAAAAAAGAAAAAAGGAATGAAACTTTCTAAAGGAAAAATAAAATTAAGGGACTTAACTAGTTATTAAGAGATTCCTTAGTCACCCAACTCTTTCTACACAAATGGTGGTGTCAGTCGTGCAGGCACCTCTAACACATCTTACAAACTAGACAGTCTTGTCTTTTCCCTGAACATAAGCTTGGTGTTTTACTGTACTGTAACTTTTCAGTGTATTGCTTGTACACCAAAGACATTAAATCAGAAGTACAGGTTCTTTTATGTACATTTCTGTTACCTGAACAATAATATGAGAATACTCCTAGGCTATCAGACCAGATATTTTTCTAGTCTAGGCTAAATAAATGCTACACCTGATTTTGGTGAATACTTAGGGAAAGATTTGAATTAGTGATTTATCTCATCCAGGTATGGGTCTAGAGTTCATGGTTTTATACAACACAAAATTGGATGGCGGCATTGAACACAGTTATATCCACCCTGGATCTTCCTAGAGCCTTGGTACAACTCTGGAACAGTTTTCCTTTCATGGGCTGAGCACTAGACGAGAGTGTGGAACTCCTGCAGTGAGGCTTTTTTAACTGGCTCACTCCATTGATTTCATTCAGGGCATCAAAGCATACATTCACATTGGCTCAGCTGAGAGCTATAGAATGCCTCACTATGGGGACAGACATGAGTAGCAAAGTAAGTGTGGGATGGAAGGTAGGTCTTTAAGGATGCGAGATGCTGTTAATTTATTCAAATATTTTCCAGCCTGAAAATTCAATTTAAATTTCCAGTTTTCTGTAGAATGAGAGGAGGAATATACAGTTTCAGAGATATTTTGTAATTCAAACTTTAAACTGCCTGAATCTGAGCTACAGTGTGTAAATAGTGTACATATATATGTGCATAATAGATCTCTGTTGTGCTCTCCTAAATTTCAAGTGTCAGTGATTTTAGGCACTTTGCGACTCAGGTTACATTTAAACTAGCCACAGATGAACATCTCTTTTGTTAGCTTACCTAAGCACTTTTTGTACATATTTATCCTTCTGACACCCACATATTAAATACTTTGTATGAAAAAAAACTATACTTTGGTTCACTTTACTCCATTGACTGGCAATTTAATCGAGTGCCATTTAATTCTCAAGTTGCAGAAAATAATGAACTCAACTTCTACATACTATTCATGATTTTACAAATCTTCACACACTATTCTTATCTAGCCTGAGGAGTTTGTAATCTCTACTTCAGTCCAATCATCATGTTCTCTCTCCTTTCCAATTCAGTTGAATTATATTACTTTTCAGATGAGACAACCAGAATTTTAAATCAGCCATGTACATGGGCATACCACCCATTTATGCAAGGACCTAATTTTGTTTTTTGATCTGTACTCTATTATGTTCGCTAAAATTCCCAGATTTTGCTTGTTCTTTCAGCTGTTAGCACAGAAATGCCATCCTCAAAGAGCTATTTGCATCAGTGTTGCTTTTTTGAGTATATAACAGGTAATAACTGTTTGGCATTGCATATGTATTGTTAGGGCTATTTTTCTTCTTTGTACATTATTTTGCACTAGTTCATACTAAATTTCTAATTATTTACCAGCTTTGCTACCTCACTAACCACCAACTCTCTTTTTCCTTGACCATTTATGAATATGTTGAGCAGCTTAACTTCCAAGCGCAGATCCTAATCATAAAGAATCACACAGAATTTCTCTCAGCTAGAAAAAATAACATTTATTTGCATCTTTCCCCCTATTTTAATGAGTCATTAATTCATAAAATGACCTTCTAAACCACAACTATTCTTTTCTGTAAGTATGGTGTAAATATCCCTGCTGAAATGTTTCTGAATATCCAATTATGATTTACTGACTAGATCATCTTTCTTCATGTTAGTTGGCTATTTCAGAGGTCTCTAACGGATTTGTGAAGCATGACATTCTTGACTAAGAAAACCTGTTGAATCTTTTCCAAAATATTACAAATTCATTTGTTATGATAGTTTTATTAAAAAAAAAAAACAACTATTATGGAAGCTAGATAAACCAGTCAGTGTTTTTCATTATCAGTTCTTGAACAGATACTCTCTGGTCCTAGTGATTTGATGTTGTTCAATTTATTTATTGTTAATTTCACTTATTCCATTGAGTATTCAGTTTGATTTTTTTCATAACATTATATACGGTACTTCTGAAGTGAGAACATCTAAGACTTTGTCTCTAAGGACCATCCACATACATAATTCATCTACATTTTCTACAATGCCTTTTTCTTTCTGCCTTTTTAACATTTTAATTGTTTATTTTCAAGTTCTGAAAAATATTTATGTCTTTATTTCTTCTGAAATAAAAAAAATCTTTTAGGTTTATGTCAGTCTTATGAAAGGTTCTTTGGTCTTCTGCACCTGATTTTAAATTAACTTGCCATAAAGTTGCAGTCTTTATTGTATTTCATGAATAATTATGTTGATTATTTATAGATATCTATTTCCTTTGCTTTCTTTATATTATTTGACAAATATCTATCCTTCTTTTCTTGACATGCAAGTGTATTCTTGTATTCTGTGTTTCTAATGTAATATCTTTAATCTGCATGCTTCCGAAAAGCTGTTCCATTTTACTAGTTATTTTACCTTTTATATTACATTATTTTGCAGTTCAGCTTTTTAATATACATTTTTGGGTTTTGTTTTTCTCTAGATATCTTTTGTTCACTTTGACCGCTATAAGAATGATGCTTTCCTTGATGATGATTTTCTATAATATTTAGACAAAATTTTCATCTTATGGGTCCTTCGACTTGTTCTCCAAGTGTCAGTACTTATATTTTGCCAGATTAAAATACAGATAATTCTTTTCTTTCTTTATTATTTGTTTTTCATTTTTATTCAATTTGCAGTTCTGAAGTAAGTTTTAACTTCAACACTTTCACAGGTGACATGCCTTTTCAAGTTTTCTGGTACTGTTTTTGAATTGTTTCTCTTCTGTGTCTTCCTCCTACACACAGGGGCAAATCTAGCTGAAGAATATGTCTAATGAAGAAAACAAGAGATACACAAGGGATGTATCTGGCCAATTATTTATCTCATTTGAGAGTTTCCTTTTCTATTTAACTAGTTGTTATTGATTTTCCCGTTTAATAGTATCCTCAGTTTAATCTTTTACCCTTTCAAGGTGAAGGCCCTGTGGCTGAAAGCTTTCCCAGTTGGATTTAACAGGACTACTACTGACAAAAAATGAGATTTTTCTGTGGCTCAATAGGTAAGCCTAGCACTTTCCAGTACTTGGGTCATGAGTTCAATTCCCTGACAAAATAGATCTGCCATGAATATCCTTGAGGCACTCTGTGCTGTGAGTTATCATACATCCTGTGCTGCCCATGGAAGACTTTAAATTTAGATTTTTTTGGTCATAATACCTTTAAAATTAACAAAATGTGGTGTTTCAATATTTACATGATTAAGTGTTATATAGATAATAATGTGAACAGATATATTTTTTTTTAATTTGGAAACGTGGAACCAAAAACTGCTTATGATACTTAAAGGCTGTATACTATGTGCCCAGACCTCAGAAGCTGCCTTCCACTTGCTTCATTTTGTGCACTAAGCTATGTCATGATTAACTATTATGTATATCATTGTAGTAATCCTGATACTTCAGCTTATATTCAAATAGTTGTATCACAATGACCTAATTTTTGTTCACTTCACTTAGAAATCAAATTTTATTTTTCTGTTTTTAACAAGCAACATCTTTTAAGATAGAACTAACCTGTTCAGCTTCATTTCATACAAATTAAGAAATGTATAACAGCATAGTTATATAAGTATCTATGATGACAAAAAATTATCCAAGTATTGAAAATGCTTCAAAATATTTATTTTATACCTATAATTAAGTCTTATGGTATAGAGAGAATCCTTCATCTATTTTCAAAAATGAAAACAAATAAATTTGTTATAAAGACAATAAAATGGAACTCTTTTCATGAGACTAGTGCCTTGTGTTCATGTATCCCTTAACTAGAGAACATGGGAACATTTAACGATGAAAGATATTCAAACTTATGAGGGCTTCGAATTTGCATTATTTGGCATTACACTGAATATTAATTATCTTAACTGCAAGGGTACAGTAAACCAATTAAGGAATAAAGCACACAGAAGGCAGGACAAAACAGACTTCTAACTTATAATGGAGTACAGAGTCTTTTCTTGATTCTTCAGGAAGTGCTTTTCTTTGTCTGTCTCATAGCTTTTATCCATATAGGTGGACCACAATTAAACTATTTAAAAAGTGTGATCAACCTTAGTAATAAAATAAACAAAAAAAAAAATATATTGCCTATTTTCATATGCCAAACATTTTTGCAAACCTGTAGATCTTTACTTTCAATAGAATTATCTGTATAATCACTTTTTCATCCATATGATTAAGAAATCCATATGTTTAAAAAATCCAGAAGTTAGCAATATTTATAGAAGTACTGTATAAACTTTATTTGAATAATGCTTCTTCACTCTTATTTTATGATTTGTCCACTTTGATCATTTATGTGATAAGGTAAAGCATGAGTATGGCAGATACTTTGTAAAACTCAAACCTTAATTTTTATATGACTTATCACCCTGATTTACAAATTTCTACTACCTAAAAGAAAGGCTTCTGTTTACAGAATCACAGAATAGTTGAGGTTGGAAGGGACCTCTAGAGATCATCTAGTCCAACCCCCTGCTCCAGCAGGGACCCTTAGAGCACGTGGCACAAGGTGGCATCCAGGTGCGTTTGGAAGATCTCTAGAGAGGGAGACTCCAAAACCTCTCCAGGCAGCCTGTTCCAGGGCTCTGTCACCCTCACAGCAAAGAAGTCCTTCTTCACATGGACATGGAAGTTTCCTGTGTTTTGGCTTATACCCCTTATGCCTTGTCCTGACACTGGCCACCACTGAGAAGAATTTGGCCCCATCTTCTTTATAGTCTCCCCTCAGGTATTTGTACATATTGATCAGATTCCCTCTCAATCTTATCTTTTCCAGGCTAAACAGGCCCAGCTTTCTTAGTCTTTCCTCATATGGTAGATGCTCCAGTTCCTTAATCATCTTTGTTACTCTACACTGGACCCTCTCTAGAAGCTCCACATTTCTCTTGTAGTGGGGAGCCCAGAACTGCACCCAGTACTCCAGATGTGGCCTCACCAGAGCTGAGGAGAGCGGCAGCATCCCCTCCCTTTGGCAATGCTCCTCCTGATGCAGCCAGTATCCCATTGGCCTTCTTGGCCACAAGGGCACAGTGCTGCCTCATGGGTAACTTCTTGTCAGCCAAGACTCTCAAATCCCTCTTCGCAGAGCTGCTTTCCAGCAGGTCAGCTCCTAATCTGTACTGGTGCCTGGGGTTATTTCTGCCCAGGTGCAGGACCCTGCACTTATCTTTGTTAAACCTCATGAGGTTCCTCTCTGCCGAACTCTCCAACCTGTCTAGGTCTGTCTGAACATCTGCTTTTGGAGAATGTCTGTCTGCTTTCTGGAGTGTTGGTTGCTCCACCCACTTTGGTATCATCTTGCTCAGGGTGCACTGTCTCCTTGTCCAAGTCATTGATGAACAAGTTGAACATTACCTGGTCCAGCACTGACCCTTGTGGGACACCACTGGCCACAGGCCTCCAACCAGACTCAGCCGCATTTATCACCATCCTCCAAGATATGCCATCCAGCCAGTCCTCAATCCACATCACTGTCCATTCATCTCACCCACACTTCCTGAGCTTCCCCATGAGGATGTTGTGAGAGAAAGTGTCAAATTATCATCTCACCAAAAGTTACAGACTTGATTTATTAGGACATATCAGTTCAAGAAGAAGAAGGAAAGAAAAAAGACATCTTTGTGAATGGCTGGATGCAATTCAAATAACAATTTCTGTGGAAAAGGAATTTGAGTGCTCTGGCCTCAGATTGCAAGAAGCGGAGAGGAAAATTGAAAATGTAGAGACAATGATGGATGGAAATAACATTAGTCTAAGCTGAACACTACAAATGGCAAGGTAGTGAGAAATCGAAGAGAAGGCTAAAATAAATAAAAAAAAAATCTCAAATTCAGGAGCTGATGCTGTTAGATGTCATTGATGGCAGAGACAAGAGAAACAAGAAATCTATATTTTCAATGAATGTTATAAAGCAGCTAAAGAAGAATTGTTTTACGCACTTTTTATAATATGCCAAACAATTTTTTTTTTATGGCAAAACTTTGCTCAGAAAGATATGGTCTGAAATAATCTGATATACTTATATTTTTAGTACAAATAAAATGTATTTAAAATATTTGAAACAGTTCTAAAATATGAAAAATTGTTGAAAAGTTAATTACAATTACTCTCTATTTCTGTCATTCTGCTTTACAGATTGATTCTATTTGTTTCTTGTCTTTTAATTAGCAATCAATGCAGTTCACAAAAACCTATACACAAAAAATATGGGGCATTGCTTTATGTATGTATGTGTGAATCACTCCTGTTTATTTTTTTAGCAAGTTTAAGATGACAAGATATATACCATTGTTCTTTGAAATTGAAATCTGTATCTACAAAATTATATACATTTTAAAGATTTGCTTTTTAATATTCTGATCATTTTCTAGACATATGGGAGCATTCACAACACTTTTATTTGGTAGTTGTCATATGATAAAATCATTTGAAGCATGCTCCACTTTACATATCTCTTTGTTAATTCTTTTTTCCTGTAGGTAATGTCACCAACTTATCCATCCCTTAAATTTATAACAATGATGTCCTCTTCAACTATGAATACTCAAGCTATAAAATCTTACTAATCCTTCTCCATTCTTCTGCCAACCCTACTGGAATGATGATGTCTAGATCCTCATCATCTTGCAAATCTTACAAACATTAAGTAATTTGTCATATACTTATTTAGGACAATGTTGATTTAGTTTGTCAGTCCATGAGATCCCTGTCTTTGTATAACCTCACTAGACTTTCTCTCTTGTGAACATCAGCTATTTATTCTTCATTTTAACGGTTTTCTTGAGCTGTACATCAAGTTCCTTTCCTTCTTTGTTACTGTCAGCTCTGGCGCATGATGTCCTTGATATACTTTCCAAAAAAAAAAAGTAACCAAGCTTTATTATATGTTGTTTCTGTTGTTCCTGCTGTTCTACAGAACAGTGTTCCTACATTATTGTATTGATTTTCTTATAACTGCGAGCTAAATTTGAGACCTGCCAGCACATCCAATATTTTAATATTGAATCCTTGTTCCCCACATCTGTCTTTTCATTTGTTCCTCCTACTTTTATATTCAAGTTATTCATTTTAAGATGACATAGACCATCTTTCTAAGGATAGGTTGTACCTATCCTCTGGAGATACAGGTTTGACTATCGGTCAGGTTCTAAAATTTCTCTAATAATAATTAGAGTAAAATGAAAATTAAGTTCATGCACTGTTAACAGAATTAAATCAAGAAGATAATTCTATTCTGAAATTGTTATTGAATAAAATAGTTCAACAAATATAAATACATGTGAAAAGAGATTTAAAAAATATTGTCTTCAATTATAACCACTATTGATAAATAAACAGATATATCTGTTAGCTGCAGTTGCTCCTCCAAATCAGGCTTATTCTGAATCCTCAGAAAACTCATTGATTGATTGTGATGCATTTTTTTTTAATATCACCACATTATCTCAGCAGATAATTTAAAAAATAAACTAATTAACCTTTCTAAAACACCTTTCTAATTAATCAAGTCTTTTATAGTTCCATTAGCTATGGGGCCAGCTGAGTCCAGGTAATCATATTTAATTTCTCACATATTGATTTACAGAGGATAGTTTATTGTCACTTGCTCATTAGCAGTTACAAGCAGGACTCCTTCAGAAGGTTATGACTTTTGTAATTAAACCATGTTAGGATACCAAAATATAATGCAGATGTTTAACAGTGAGCTGTGATGTGCTGGAAGGCTAGTAAAATTTTATAACCTCAGTAAAGTAAAACACTTTGGCTGATCTAGCTATTTTCTTCCTTTACACTTCCCAAGTCAGTAACTCAATGACTTTAGGGTGGGAAGTAGTCATTCCTGAACTGGTGATGTACCTTGCTTACAAGGAAACCTTGTATTTTTCTTTTTATCTTATGTCTTGTATTATTTTGCTTTACAATAGGTATTATGTGGTGTCTTAAAACAAACTACAAAATTCCAGAGTACTTAAAATAACTTTAATCTCTGAATACATTTTATAAAGAAAACATACTGAATTACTCATGTTAAATAGAGAACAAAACATAATATTTGCTCCAACACCTGATTTTCTACAGACCTTTTAGAAAGGAAGGAGGCTTCATCACAGTCCCACAAAATCTGTTCTCATGAGGTTAAGAATCAAAAAACATTAATTTTTATTTCATTTTACTGTGAAGCAATAAACTGCAGTGGAGCAACAGTGGAACATTCTTGTAAAATTAGATAATTCAGTTAGTGAAGTAAATTTAGGATGTTCAGAATAACCTAAACTCCTAAAGGAGACAAAACATTCAGGACTTGTATGTCTGTCTGAAGATCATTTAGTGTTTGTACCTTAGCTATTTTATATAACAGCATATTTAGAAATTATTATACTCTCTGCTGTTTATTACTATTCTATGTATACCTTAAAGCATATGAAAGAATGGATCTTTTCTGAGCATCCAAATTGAAATTTCAGTAAAGAACAAAATTAAAGCCTGAGGATATTGACCAAATGATCAACTAATTACTTCAGAACGTCTATATCAAAAAAAGACTGAAAAAAAAACAAATAGCAAAAGCAGCAAGAGGAGATGAAAGAGGAGAGAAGCTTTGTAGTTATACTCTTCATTTCAGTTCAGTACTCTCTTCTATTTTGAGCATTCTGTTGTCCGAGTTTAAGGTGGAAGGACATAAAGCAGTAAATTCTATTAAACGAATGAAGAAGGGCCACAACCTGGAGGGGCTGAGGAAACTAGCCACTATCATTGGCAGCCCACTCTTCATTATCTTTGAAGTATCACTTTCCCAGTCCCCATTGGGTGAGATTCTTGAGGGCTGAAAGAAAATGAATGTCACTCCTATCATCAAGAAAGGCAAGAAGGAGGATCTACAGACCTCTAAGCCCAGACTACTGTTCTCTCTCTCTAATTTCTTTGTCTCAATTGCTCACTGGCCCCAGTTTTCTTATTTTCATATCAAAAATTTGCTATTCTGAAATGGCTGTCTAGGGTCTATCTACCTGGGGTTACATGTTAGGGCTAATGGTGTTGGTTTCCCTAAACAGCGTTGGCCTTGAAAGATGATGCTCCCCTCCAGGTATCTGTGCAATTTGACTCTTGCATGTAGCACCTGCTTTGCTACTTGTGAAATCTGGCCAATCCTCACAGTCCCATCTGTAACCCCTGTGAGCCATCTCATTGTATTCTTTGTTATGTTTGTTATGTCCAGCATTGTCTCATGTTACATCCAAATGTTCTTTACATCCTGGTGTGAAACTCAGGTTGGGAGAGCATGAGTTCATATTCATGCGGCCGAAACAGTCTGAACACACCAAGAAGAAATAAAAGATTTCAGGCTGCATTTTTATGTAAATTATGAGAAGTAAATTACTTACATACAAAAAAAAAAGAAAAAAAAAAACCAGTAATCCTTCACTGTGTAGCATAACAAAAGGCAGATGTAGGGGAAGCTACGATTTGTTATTTTCTTCTTTCCTTCGAGTCATGTGAGAATGTCATCATTGCACTGAAACAATATCCTCAGAGTTTTCCCCAGGTAATGAGTTAAAAATAGTCTTGTCTGTAGTGATCTTTATTTGTATGGTAATACTCAGGTGTTTTCTAATAAACCCTTAAAATAATCAAAGGAAAATAACCATGGGATCAAAATCTGAGTAGCTTTCCTTCTTACACATATTTTTTACATTGATATGAGTGTGTAATTTACAACTCTGTGTGTGTCACCTCTAAATTTGACCTGAAGTTTCTTATCCCATAGGAAATAATATAAAAGGATTGAATTATAGAAAATATACCCTATCACAGTTACCATATGTTGTTTACCGGAGTCAGAGCTAAGTGATTAAGGAAACTTTGAGTATGTCTAAACATACAGTTAAGATTTATAGTGCTAAAGTATACATATTTATTCAAGGGCTCTGATTATAATGTTATATATTTAGTCAGAATATGATTACCTTCAGTGTATGGTGACATGATAAGCAAAACATCTGTATGATTCAGTTCCTTATTTGGTTAATGGCTAGACTGTGGTGTTGGGTATTCAATAAATATTAATCAGAGAAGAAGCAAATGAGGAAGTAAAGCCTGAAGAATTAGGTGCTGTTGAAATGCTGATAAGATACAGCAGCGCACTTGTACAAAATAGTTCACAATGCTTTTTTAGTATGGACTATGTGAAAATATGTCATTTCCTGAGGTAATGATAGGAGAAATTATGTGATGCTCCAAGTACTGAACATGTAACTGAATGTATCTTCTAAGAAAGCTTTAAAAATAAGCCTTTTTTTTAGTTTGAATAATCCATTCAAAATGAAAGATCATGTCTAAAATTAACTTTGGTAGCTTCATATTGAATTTCTGTCCTTATAGAGAGTGGAACTAATCCTTTGTTAGTTAGGCAAAATATGAAAATTCAAACATACTGAGTGGGATCATCTAAACAAAAGTAGATAGCTTCAAAGGGGATATCTATATCTACATTATTTGTTGAGAGCCATTTCTTGGACAAAAGATAAATTAGGTATTTTTAAGACACTACTGGTTAGTTTTAAAATTAAGGTTTATAATATGCCATTTGAATTGTACTGTGAAAGTGTTTATTTCTCTCCCTTGACTTAAAAGGCAAAGACTAAGTAATTGACTAATTGACTGGCATACTTAATTGCTACTAATTTATAACCCTGCATACAAGGAAAATTTTCTTCACAGAAACTTTAGTCCAGTATAAAGAGATACTGCAAGTAGAATATCCACAATTTAAAAGCATAATTGATTAGCAAGCTCACACAAAAATATAGCTGGAATTTAATGAGAGACTAGTATAAGCAATGTTATGATCACTATTCCCCTTAAAATAACCAACCAGTCTTTACTGGTCATGTAGATGTCAATTAGAAAGGAAATGGTCAGCCTTCACTGCTTTCTGCAATAGATACTGGCATTTTCTACCCAACACATTTTTTTGTTTGATTGTATGGCGCTTTTGGGGGTTTTTTTTTGTCATTTTAGTAGACCTTGTGTGATCTTGTGTGATCTTGTGTGATATGTGTTTGTGTGTGTATATATATATACGTATTTATCTTTTCATAGTGGTGCTTTTTTTTATTGGTCCTTGAGCCCTGCTTCAACAATTGTATCTGTGCATATGTATACAAGCCTTTCCTCTCTTGTTTTGTGCTGCTACCTGGACTTTCTCATAGATCTTTCTCACAACATCTTTCTCTGATTTCCTCAGAAGTGAAGGCTATTATATGGTTTGGATAGGCAAATCTAGGTGAGATGTACCTCTGATGTGTTTCTTAAATGATTACTTGCAATTATAGGCCGGACTCTGCGCAGGAACAACCCCAGGCACCAGTACAGATTAGGGCTTGACCTGCTGAAAAGCAGCTCCACAGAGAGGGATTTGGGAGTTCTGGTTGACAAGTTAATCGTGAGGCAGCAAAGTTGTTTTTGCCAATGTTTCCCTAATCTAAAGGAGGGGAATGTGGCAGTCTGCAAACGAAGTCAGGACCATTATTTTGCCATTCTGCAGCTGAAAGTAAAAATGTAAAAAAGAAGGAAAGCTGCATGAGGTATAACAATAGTGCATATCAAACAGGTCAAGTATCTGGCATTTCTCAGTAGTACTTAAATTTCTGAATGGAATTTTCAAAAGTACCTAAGGCCATTACATGTATGATTTCTAAAACTAGAAATCATGTCACATTCTCCTACTGTTTTGGATTTTTTGGCTTTTTAAATTGTAGTCATATGGCTAGATCTGTTTAACACTACTGACTACTGTGTTGCCCACATCAAAAACAAGCAAAAAAACAACCAAACAAAAATCTGCTGAGAATTACCTAAGTCTTCTTTCTGCCTCTAGAGGAACATTAATGCATAGATCCTTATCTTTTGCAAAGATTCTTACGCAAAGTTTTCTCAAAATCTTTAGAAGGTCTCTAGAAATTGATGGAGGAGCTTTTAGTTATGAAGTCTATAATTTGGTATTTTAGGAATCTTGTTTTACAAAGAACCCGATATAAGTGGTTTGGATTTACAGTAGTGAATAAGCAAGACCAAAGGCTTTTATTTCTAAGTCAAATGCATGACTCAGTAAACGCAAATGAGATCTTCTGAAAAACATTTAATGGTGGGATCATTTAGACTCTAGTTCACAATTACCAAAGGATCATTCCCTAGCATAGGGAACTACCTCTCACAGCATTCAGTGCAAAATGAGTATTTTTATATTTATATAAATTTATATATTTATATTTTTATATTTGTATATATTTTTATATTTAGTATTACCTAAAAATACCTAAAAATATTTTGCTCAAACATCTCTGACAGATTGTTGCCAAATCCAGAATGTCATCCAGAAAGATCATTTAGGATCTTTCTAAGGGGAAAACACAATGATCTTCCAATGGGATAATTCCTTCTCCCTCAGATTATCAAACAACCTACTTGTTTTCTTGGTTGCTTCTAGAGCTGGGTACTTCCCTTTTCCTTAGTTTGATCATTCATCATACTCAAAAAGATTTCACCTTTTAGAGATCAACTGCTAAGGCGTTGAGAATATTTCTTTTCCTAAGAGGAATCAGACTGCTAGCCTCTTAATGGCACTGAAGAATTTTCTTATATTTACTTAGGTGAAATTATGGATGAAATCTCTAGGAGTGATTCGATATGGAAAGCTGTATATTTAGTGTTATTTAGTTTAGTGTTAGTGTTAGGGTATTTTAAGAGTGTCCAGTGCATCCCCACTGGACTGGCAGATGTAAGCAGAACATCTACAGAAGACATGGTCTTTGCAGTCTAGTGTCATGAGATGGCTCTATTTATACAAAATTGAATTTTACCTATTAATGTTACAACACTAAAGCCACGTAATTTAGGAAAATTTAATTAGAGGAAGCTGTTTTTAAGCACTAAAAGTATGTTAAGTTCTACCAGTCATTTTGATTTTAGGGGTTTTTTTTTACTTCAGTATTGAAAAATTTACAAAAACAAATTTCTGTGTTTCAGAGATTACAATGAAAACAGTCTTGAGGGAAAGGTAGTGGGTAGCTTTGCAATATGAAAATAAATATTATTATTCAGAGCGGATAGCCTTTTTTTTGTCTTATTTGTACCTAACAGCACAATTTTGGGGCTTCTTTGATTTTGCAGTGAAAAAAGCACCTAGGTCACAGGATAGAAAATTTCATTTACTTCCGTCTCAAAAGTGGCTTGCATTTGATGGATCTCCCTGGGAGAAATTCAGTTTTGACTTAAAGACATCAAGAGATTGAAATTACACTGTTTCTCCTCATACTTTATTCTGAATGATCTTTGAATTTATCTGTTACTGCTCTTTACTGGTTCTTGTTATACTCTATTCTGCTCGATAAAAGAGCACATTCAGTTCATGGCTACTCCTCCTTGTGGAAGTGCTTATATTCCTAATTAAGATTCTTCTCAATATTGTTTTTGATAAGATAAGTAGATTAAGCTTCTGTAATCTGTCACTGGAAGACATTTCATCCAGTTGTACAATGATTTTTAGGCTTATTTTTTCTACTATTCCTATAATTCTGGTATTTCTAAGAACGATAAGAGCTGTGCATATGATTCTATTGGTAACATCACACATGTTAAATACCAATGTTTCCTCCCATATCCTAATTATCTCTCTGTGTATTCCATTAGTACCTTTTGCTAAGACATCATGCTGGAAAATCCCATTATCCTGTTTTCCACTTCTTTTCCATAAAATCCTTTTCAGAAACACTGTTATGAAAGATGTAGTTTTCCATTCTGTAGGTATGGCACATGTTCCTGTTTCAAATGTGTAGCCCTGCTTATGGGTGTATCAAAATATAGTTGTCTGGACCCAGGATGCTGCTATGTCTAATTATCCTATATAAACAATTTCTTTGTTGTCTGATACGAGTTTTATGCATCCACAAGCACTACTAAAAGTGACTGAACACCTGTTACTGGTGATGACTGCTGGAGATTATTATCTTGTCACGGAATCACAGAATTACAGAATCTTTAGGGTTGGAATGGACCTCTAGAGATCATCTAGTCCAACCTCCCTGCTCCAGCAGGGACCCCTAGAGGACGTGGCACAGGGTGGCATCCAGGTGGGTATGGAAGATCTCCAGAGAAGGAGATTCCACAGCCTCTCTGGGCATCCTGTTCCAGGGCTCCGTCACCCTCACAGGAAAGAAGTAAAGATGAAACCTCCTATGCCTCAGCTTAAAACCGTTGCCCCTTGTCCTATCACCAGCCACTATGGAAAACAGTTTAGCCCCTTCTTCCACACAATCATACCTCAGGTATTTATACATATTGATTAGTTCCCCTTTCACCTTTCTCTTCTATAAGCTACATAGGCCCAGCTCATTTAACCTCTCCTTCTAGGTGCTTCATTCCCTTGATCATCTTGGTCGCTCATCTCTGAACTCTCTCTAGCAGTTTCACGTCCCTCCGGTACTGGGGAGACCAGAACTGCACACAGTACTCCAGGTGCAGCCTGTCAAATCTAGAAAATCCACCATTAGAACATCTCTAGAAACACTTCCTTTCAATTATGATTCTTCCATGAAATATAACAACTATCCACTTTTTTGACATTATCCACAATACTCTTTTTAAAATTCAAATTCTTTGAATTACAAAGTTAAACAGTTAGTAGAACTCAATTGCATATTCAAGTTTACCTGTCTTACTGGTTATCAGAATGTAAAAAAAAATAGTTCTGTCATCCACTAAATTCTACTGAGTATACTGAGTAATGTATTCTTAGAATTTAATCTAACTTAAAAAAAAAAAAAAAAAAAAAAAAAACAAAAAAAACCCACAGTATTTCTGTTAGGTCACCTACCAAGTCTGGATCTTGATACAAAACTGTTTCTTCATCAGTTTTTCAAAATTTTAAGTTGAATATTGGTATATCAGACATCACAGTCAACTCTTCTGGGACTCTTGGTGGTTAATTATCAATTTTTTTTCAGTTTCAAATATTTGTCTTTAATACCTTTTTAAAGTATATTTTCATTTTTAATTAATGATCTGAAAAGATCAGCATTCTCGTGCCATTCAAATAAACTATTCTCTTTTTTTTTAAAATACAGAGTAGAAAGATTACTTGATCCTTTCTACCTTTGTTTCTGCATTATTAGCAATATCCTGTCTGTATCTAATAATAAGCTTCTACTATTGTCTTTTAAGTTTTTTTTTCATTATTCTCAGCTCTAAGTTATAGATTTTTCCCCAATGTCTTTAATTTCTCTTAGCAATAAATATATACTACAAGTTACAAAATATGGAAAATTTTATCTATTATGCCTTTTACATTTGTTATATATTGCATTGGTTTATGTTTTTTGAAGGTATTCCCTCACTGAATTAAAACGGTGCTCTACCAAAGCAGCCCTCTATATTTATATTCATGGATTCTTTCCTGTATTCATTTTCTAGACAAAAAAATGTTTGAAGGAATTCTAATTTTCATTTATCCTTTTCTGCTAAATTTTATAGACATTTTTCTTCATATTTTTGTTTTATTTTAATGAAATGAGCCTCACTGAAAGAAAATATAGATATGCATAACTGATTGGAATTGTGGATTGCCCATGCTATATGTAAAGTCATGTCATATGAGGAAAGGTTAAACGAGCTGGGCCTGTTTAGCCTAGAGAAGAGAAGACTGAGAGGGGATCTAGATAATATGTATAAGTACCCTGAGGTATGATTGTAGCGAGGAGGGGGGCTAAATTGTTCTCCGTAGTGACCAGCGATAGGACAAGGGATAATGGTTTCAAATTGAAACACAGGAAGTTCCACCTCCATGTGAAGAAGAACCTCTTTGCTGTGAGGATGACAGAGCCCTGGGACAGAGAGGCTGTGGAGTCTCCTTCTCTGGAGATCTTCCAAACCCGCCTGGATGCCACCCTGTGCCACGTGCTCTAGGGGTCCCTGATTGAGCAGGGGGGTTGGAGTAGATGATGTCCCTTCCAACCCTAATGATTCTGTGACTTGGTGACCGGATTCCAAGGCAATATAAATTTTTCTTTTCTTTTCTTTTTCTTTCTTTCTTTCTTTCTTTCTTTCTTTCTTTCTTTCTTTCTTTCTTTCTTTCTTTCTTTCTTTCTTTCTTTCTTTCTTTCTTTCTTTCT
>PTEX01000001.1:10247590-10397786 GCA_003342815.1 Eudromia elegans | reverse complement strand
TTCTTTCTTTCTTTCTTTCTTTCTTTCTTTCTTTCTTTCTTTCTTTCTTTCTTTCTCTCTTTCTCTCTTTCTCTCTTTCTCTCTTTCTCTCTTTCTCTCTTTCTTTCTCTCTTCCTTTCTCTCTTTCTTTCTCTCTTTCTTTCTCTCTCTCTTTCTTTCTTTCTCTCTTTCTTTCTCTCTTTCTCTCTTTCTTTCTCTCTTTCTTTCTCTCTTTCTTTCTTTCTCTGTCATATATAGGTTCAAAATGGATGTATTCATTTTTATCTGTAATACTTTTCAATAGAAATTGAAACTACAACTAGCAACTACAGGATCTAGAAAATCAGATTATATTTTAATAATCCTTGTATGTCAGCTTCAGCATGCATCTCTCACACTGAAGTTCCCCATAACATGTTTTTCTCTTCCACATATTAAATAGGGGGTTGATCAGTAACCAGTAAAACCCTGATTTTGTTTTGTTTTAATCTGACATAAGCGGTTGACAGTCAATATTGAGTATTCTTTAGCAGACTGGAATAAGAATTCAGATCCTACAGTCTGAATTACTAATGATTCTAAGACAAGAAAACACACCTTTAATATAGACAACCACTGCCCAAAATGCCCCCATTCCCCTACTGTCTTTTACTCCTTCCTCTTGTCAAAGCTGCCAAGGTTTTTGAAAAGTAAATGGCTAAAATCAAAGGATAATAGTCAAAGGATAATCATTTTAAAATGTATCCTTTGTATTTCATCTGTTTAATGTGGTTTATCAAGTTGCCTGAGGTTTTCTTGAGGTTTCTCATTCAGTAGAGAAGTAAGTATAGTATCAAAGAAAGACAAGGAATTTAAAGACAGAACTAAAAATGTCAATCCAGACAGCCAGTCTGCCCTACAGATAAAGAACAAACAAAATGAAGTATAATATCCTTCATGCCAGCTACTCTATGAAAGCCTACCAAATTAGACTGATAATGGGGTACTCACTTTTGGCTTGGAAATCACTGGTGTGATACTCATGGTCTGCCTGTAGATTCTTCTTGCCCATATTTTTGCCTGCTTATAGAAGAAATGCCCTCTCCACAGTCATCTTCCTTCTCAGAGGCTATTGTGTTTTATAGCTATTTTACAAGAAAGAGAAAGCTTGAAAGCCAGAAATCACAGTTCTGTGCTGAATACCACCCACTGCAACATAAAGATTTTATGCAGCATTATATTATGGCTCTGTAAGAAGAAGAGAGAGAGAGATGCATTACATTTGCAGCGGTTGTCTTTGACTTCAAAACAATACTGCTGAAATACCAGGCAGTGGAAGTGCTACTATTGTGCCATTTTTTCAGTCTGATAAATTTGTATGGGATACAAAGCACATTTTTTAGCATTGTGAGATTTGTGTTTGTTTTTGTTATGCAGGAGATTAAATTTCACGGATCTGCCCCAATCTATCTGCTGCCACTGGGAGAAAGCACTTATTTGTGGACCACGATTATCACTACATTATCATACTTTGAAAATATGTTGAGAAGGAAATAGATATTTTCAGTCATTGGGCATTTGGAGGTTTTCACCTTTAGAGAAGCAAAAGCTTCCGTCAGCTAGGGGGAAAATACAGAATCCCTTAAACACAAATGAATAGCATAGGAATGTTCTCTCTTATTTACAATATTGGTTGATTTCTTATCATTCATGTCTTTATTCAGTGGATTCTTAATCATCCTTACAGTTATCTGCCTTCTAGGTCATATACAAAGCCTGAGATAGGCACTTTGAGTGGTATTTTATTTAAATTTAAAAGCTTTCTAATTGCATCATTAGAGAGGAGAGAAGTGTTTAATCTTAACCTATCCATTTTAGCAGTGCTCTCATAAGGCCCTATCACAATGGTATTGGAGTATCTCATTATCTTTCTAACCATTTCTAACCACATTTTTTAAATCATTCATTCAACATTCCTAAAATAGAAAGAAGTACTGTTTTTGTTTTACAGGGGTGGAATGGAGGAAAAAAGGCATAAAGACCAAAGCAATAGTCTAGTCTTAAAGATAGTCTCTTCTCTGTAGGAGTTAAACCTGCATCTCCTGACATTCAGTAATGTACCTGATGTACTACTCCATAATTTATTCAGGGGAAAAAAAAAAAAAAAGATAGAGGAGAAAGGAAATACAATCCGTTTTTCATATAGAAGATGAAGGATACAGGTGAACTCTTGAATCTGTAGCCTAGGAGTCACCTTCTTCATCTGGATTAGGGTAATATAGGGTTCTGACCTATGTTCTGAAGACTGGCCTCATTTTTTATATTAAACAGTAACTGAATACAATTTCTTCCTCTTTATTTATTTTTCTAATACTTTTCAGGACCAAAATTTTGTATTTTTTTATCAATGGAAGGTAATATAATACTAGAACTGAAATGTCTGAGAGATTTCAGAAGTACTATAGAAATAAAATACCTTTCAACAGATTTCTGAGTGACTGCCTGCAGTTTAGGAGAGGATGCTTCCTATATCTTGACACAACAGGAGAAAAGAGAGCTAGGAGACAGCTAAGTTTTTGAATCTACACCTACTGCATAGGCTATTTAAAGATGGCAATTAGCAGCCTAACATATATATACAGAAGGGAAATAACAATGAAAATCAATTATTTCTTTTCTGAATTTTGAAAATTCAATTAATTATTGTCATATATATTTAGAATTTTTTATATTATTTCTGGCAAATCCACATCTGTTTAGTTCCTATGCATTACTTAGAAGATCTTATTTGTTTACTAGGAGGGAAAAGTCTTAATGAATATTAAGTGCTTGAGACTATTTAAAAGTAGAACATTTTTCTAACTTTTTTTTCAAATAGAATTCCGGAAAAGATACAGGAATTGTTTATGGAGAGATTTTGATTCTGCTGTTCCCATACTTTCCATAAGCTGCAGTGTTTTGTGGAAAATGAAAAGTGGAACCTGAGAGCTACACTTCCTTGAGGATGTGTATTAAAATTAATAATAATGATTAAGTGATAGCCTAATCAACATTTAGCATAAATAGCTCATGCCAAAAACACCAGAAGATTTTCTAAGTGCATCCTGTAATAACTGAGTTATACTGTGCACATCCTCCCTATCTGTCCAACTGAAATATGTTCTGATGTACAGACTGTGTGAGAAAAGGACTCTCCCAGAGTCTTTAAATCACTGACACAACCTTTCTTTTCACTCTAGCAGGATCTTTTCACACTTTAGCAGGATCTGTGAGAAGAGAGAACAATGAGGAAAGGAATAAGAGTATGATGAAGAAATTCATATAGGCTGTTTGAATTTCTGAGTTTGGTCTCCTTCCATGAATAAACACAGAGCTTAGTCTCCAATTCTGTCAGACCAACACAGACTCATAAAGTCTATATTCAGTATTGAAATTTCAAGTAATAAAGCCGGGTAGGGGGAAAGGCAAAGGAGAAAACACATTTATAGAAATACCAGTATTTTAAGCATATTTTCTATCCTACAACAAATCTGTCAAGAGGGCTTTCTGTTGGTGGTGGTGGTGGTGGGTTTGTTGGTTTTTTGTTTGTTTGTTTGTTTTTTTTGAGGGGGTTTGTTTTTGTTTTTTCCTGGAAATGTTTTCTGGAATATTGTCTACATGGTACTTAATATAGTGATTAAGCAAGCGCCTAGCTGGTAATTATTTCCTCATTCTGATCCAGTTGCTTTGGACTAAAAGAGATTTAATCTGGTAATTACTATCATTACCTCTTTCTTGCTAATGATGAAATAGACAGTGTAAATATTTCAGAAAATGGACTGTACAATAAATCAAAGCTAGCTGTTACAAAATATTTCTTTAAGTCCATGTAGATAGACTTTATCATCTCTTTCAAAGTTTGCAAAGAAGTGCTGCATCCAGGGAAAGAACTTGAGGGGTGCTTTTGGTAGAATGGCATTTGCTTACTTTAGACCTCTCTCACCAAAATGTCAGGTGCTTAGGACACAGCCAGTAGTATATGTCCTTCTCATGCCTCAATCAATAGGAAATACTAATGCTTTTGCACATTCACATTTCAGTCAGCCTATACACCTTCTGGGAATGATATCTTTATGAAGAGGAATATTGCTGTTACTGCCTTTGGCTTTCTAGATACACCTAAGAATGATGCAGTGTCCAGGCAATCATGAGACATCTTAACTAAAAGCAACTTTGATACCAAAAAGGCCAGAGGAACATTGACGGCAAGGAAGAGATTGTCGGTATCCTTGGGAGAATACCAGTGCTAGTTAGTACTTCGCTGGGCAGATATGACATTTCTCAGAAGTTTTGTCTGGAACAGATCTGCATGTCATATTATATCATTATTAAGTAAAGAAATAAAATTGCTCAAATCAGTAATTGGATTACGGTGTTTTCCTGAAAACTAATAAGAATTATTGCACAATGTTTCACATCAGCTGTTTTGCACATATCCATGGAGAATGATATGGTGGAAAGCACAAAGATGATCCTGAACTGGCATAAACTTGTACTGAATAAGTACAAGTCCATTTTGTTTGGTTAAATAACGTATGACAAAGTAAATCAGGAGAAAATATGGGTGTATATTTATATTTATTATATATGTGTGTTTGCATACATATCTACATATATGCTATATATGCATATTTAAAAATAATATGGAGAGGAGGTATCAGCAAGATGCATTGTGTAGGCCTCTTTTCCCAGCACTGTTCATGTACTGAGGTGACAATAGTAGCAAACTGACAAGTGGACTTGGTGAGTGGACTATTCAATGAAATTCAGCGTTTCTACTTTAATATATTGAAAAATTTTTTGTTGTTGTAGAAAGTTCTTGGGGGAAACCTACAGTTTTCAAGAACAGTCAATAATGATGCTAGGCTGACTGAGTTGAAGAGCATGCTTTTCACAGTCTATGAGTAATGAGATAAGTGTAGTGAAAATACAGACAATCTAACACAGACTATACAAAATACCATTCTGTATTAATAGAATAGGTTCCTTTCTGGTCAAATTTTAAAGAAAAATAAAACCATTTTCAGTGTAAGGATGTAGAAATGGAGAAAATATTTTTCTTATCTCCTTTTCACCTTACCATTTCCCTCTTCCAAAACTAATGGTCTCCTCCTGTCAGTTTCTAAACCTACAATCTTAACCCCTTTCTCTTTTCATTACCTTCAACTTTCCTTATCTTAGTCAGCTACGTGCTCAGCAATTTTCTCTCCATGAGAGATCTCCCTTTCTGATAAGATCTTATTTTCCTTGTTATAATAGTAGGAGTGCTAATTAGTACACACCTGTTCAAAGAATAAGTATGGAAGAAAAGGCAATAATTTCATTCTGTTTAATGTCAGCTCTGGCACTGTGACTTGGATTTTTATTTTCACATAGAACCCAGAAAGTTGTTTTAGTCCTTTATAGGTTTAAGTAAATCCCTCACAGAATACATAATATTTTTTATAGCTTAATATTTTAGAATCACAAACAAGCAAAAAAACATGTTTCTTTTAGAATCTTTGGATATGATGACACATCAGCTCTATCTGTTGCAGTTTTCGCAGTGTAAGACAATATTTCTGTCTCAGCAGCTACCAATTCAATTTCAAATGCCAAGCTAAAAAAAAAAGATTTTTTCTCTTGATTATTCTTTTTTCTTCCAAAAATTCCTGCAAAATATTTTGTGTTTTAACAAAAGTATGCCACTTGCTAGTTCCTTGGAATTGAGAGAGACTGAATTTCCTGAATCATTCAGTCAGTATTTTATGGAATATCATACACCTCATATAGGCAACAAAAGTTAAAATACATTTTTGTCTTGGGGCAGTAGTATCACATCCAATGTCTGCAATATTTCCAGGACTGTTTGCCTGACTGAATTTTCTCCTTAGAAGTGCTAGGAAAATCTCAGCAAAAGTCAAGCTATTCTGACTCTCTGAAAAGCAAGATTTTCTTGTCATTTCCATTTTGTCACTATCATTTTGCCATTATTATCCTGCTTCTGCAAAACATATTAAGTTCTAGAACCCAATTTGCTATTCACAATGTGTGTTTGAGACTTTTGACACCCATGCAGTAAGTAGACTGCTGACATCCGACCTTTCTGACGCAGACAGATGTGCTTTATCTTGTAATGGGGGAGAGTAGTGAAAATATCTAGTCTGAATAAAATGTGCCAAGAAAGCTGCAATCAGCAACCTACTGAAATCATAGATGTGGCTCAGTTGAAGGGTTCAGTCGAAGTCCAGCAAGTTTGTTTGCTGAACAAAGTCCTTTAGGTGGGGAAGAAGGATATTTGGATACTATATCTTCCTAGAATACTAAGATGGTTTAAGTCATAGTAAGTCACAGTTTAAGAATATAGAATATAGTGTTATCAGGAAGAATGTCAAAAACTTCAAGTTGCTTTTATTCCTATTTCCACGGATGGTTCATATGCTTCCCACTTTATCTCCATGGTTTTGGAGAGGTATATACACTGTGGAAACAATGTATCATCTTCAATCTTTGTTGCCCAGAAAGCTTGTGTTGTTACCCAAAAACACTGTGGAGTGATTCAAACCCATCTGGATGTGGTCCTGATCAATCTGCTCTAGCCAACCTTGCTTGAGCAGGAAGGTCGGACTAGATCATCTCCATAAGTTCCTGCTAATGCCAACTATTTAGTGATTCTGTATAATTCAGTATCATCCTGCTGTGAACTCTGTCTGTCTCTACATAAAGCAGCATTGTTGTGCTGGGAAAAGGACTGCTCTGATCAAAACTGAGCTTTTATATTTCACTTCACATTGTTCCAATCCTTTTATACTGTAACAGAGTCTGGAAAAGGAGTATCTCCTTCTGGATATATCACTTTTATACAGGAATTTATTTATGCTGAGTAAACAGACTTAGTAGTCAATCTAATTGTGACCCTATTTGTGCTTGAGTAGTCAATGATTGTTTTCTACAGAGATTTTTTTTTTTCCCAGAGCAGATTACTCTCTTAATTTTGAGGACTCTGAAAGTGAGATTTTTTTGAAAATAAAAAAAACAGAGACCTCAGACTTCTGTTACTAATATTATTTTAATATACAAAAAAAATTAAGGGAACTCTCAAGCAATACAATCTGCCTCAAGGAATGATTTAGTGACAGTAGATACTAATAAATCTACAATGTCAACATCCAAAAGAGACATTTTTCAATCACTCTTTACATAACTAAATTTTAAATATCTAAATGTCTAGACTTGACATAGGAATGAAAAAGAGGAAAATATTGTAGAAGACATAATATCAGAAGCAATCAGCATAGAGGTCTTTTTCTGAATGCTCTTTTATAAGGCATTGCTGTATTCATAGAGCTTTAGAGGACATATTTATCTTTACTTGATTTCTCCGGCATTCCAAAACAGCATTCCCTGACCTCTTAATGTTGTACTGATTTGCTCAGAATATAATCAAGAAAGGGAAAAATGAAGGCAATCCTATGCCTATTCCTTTCTTCAAGGAATGTTGTTCATCACAAGCTCCTTGGGTGACAGAAAGGAAAATTAGAAATATGGTACTGGTAGAATATAAAATATCCCTAGCTACTGTAGATCTTCTGTCAAGCTTCAGCAGATCAATAACTATCCACAGTGTACATGAACCTATTGCTAGTTCACTGATGCTATATTGTTATGCTTGAGAGAAACCCACAACAGTGGGTAACTCTTCAAGTCTGTGGCAATAGATGCATTATTGGCAATGTTACTTCAGTGTAACTTTTACCCATCAAAGCTTAAATGCCCCTTTCCCAGCATTTTAACAATGCCTCCATTTAGTTAACAACTTCTCATCTTCAACACAAACATGGTACTTGTACAAAGGATGTTAATTTTTTTTTGCCTCACGGGATGTTCTAGCTGATGAGCTGACACATGGATAATTCACAGTTTTTCTGCAGAGTCTGTACTTGCACTTGTTGTAATTCCTAATACTAAATAATATCTAAAAGCTCCGAACTAACATGAATCTTTAATTGAACAAAAAGCAAAGAACATAAAATAGAACTTGGCACAATGGGAAGAAGGAAGGAAGGAAAAAAAGGGGAGAAGAATGAAAGTTTCGGTCAATCTTCTTACAGACTCTCATTCCAAATGCTCAATCACGTTTTGACCTATATTTTGTAAAGAGCCAATTCTCCTTACATCTCACCCTAAAAAAAAAAAACCAAAATAAAACAAAATAAAGCAAAACAAAATGATAATATATAGGAAGTGTATGATGCCCTATCAGTATTTGTATTCTTTTGTCTCAAGAAATTTTAGTTTCAGTATTGTTTTTCCTAGCGACTTTGATGGTCCCTTGCCTTTTCTGTGCTCTATTTCTAGACAATTTCTTTTATTTTAATTTGTCTTTTCCTTTTTCCTTTTCTAGGCAATGCTGAAGATATCTTTGTTGTATCAGTAACTTTTCTCTTTCATAACAGTGACTAAATAAGGTCCAGTCTATGGAACATTGCTACGTGTTCCTAATACTCAGAACAAGCATGTCTTCTGTATAAATAAATTAATTTAGTAAGATTTCAAGAGTTTACAGAGGCTTTGTTTTTTATTTTAAAAAGTAGGAATTCCTTAATTATATTGCCTCGTTATAAAATTCATTTAGATTATATTTTGGCAGGCATATCCTGTCCAACCTGCTAGCCCGTAGTTTTAAAGATGGACTTAAATTTGACTTTCAACTTTTCAAGTATCCGTTTGATAATATCACTCTGGATTTTTTCAAAACATTACACTACAGATACTCTGGATTGTTTAATCTGTTTAAAATCACAACCTCTGCAACATTTCTAAATTCCTAATAATCCTATTGTGTCTTTAATTTGTAAAAACTCATTCTTCCCCTTCCCTATCCGTATTCACATTCAGTCAAAAAGTTGCTAACTGTTTACAGAACATTTTCACACTCTATTTTCACACTTGGTCATATTCCAACTGTTACAGGCTCGTAGAAAGTAGTAACAGCATGACTTGTGTTCCTATAGTTTTAACTTTCTGCTATATTCCTTAATCATCTTAATATAAAACTTCATATTATTCATTAAATTTGTGACAGGAATCTTAATCACCTATGAGATCCAGACATAAAATACTTAATATGCACTTTGGTTGCATAACATTTAAAGAAAATGCAGCCACTTTATTTATTGACTGCAATAATCTTTTATAACAACTGAATAATACTCAAAGGAAAAGGCAGTGATTTCAAAATAGAAAAGATTTCATAAGTTTAAATTTGACATCTGCTTTTCTACTGTTATATATACCCTAAAAAAACATAAGACAAACTCAGCAAAGTATGCAGGCTTCTCATGGATAATTTAGAAGCCTATAGGTAAGCCATCTGGAGTTTCATATTTTAGGTTGTTATTTCACAACTCAGGTTCTGAAACAACCACCTCCAAAGAGGACATATTTGCAAATTATATTTCAGAACTGGGAATTTCTGGTTGACTGCCCACAGTGAAATGCAAATTCAGGAACTTTCATACACCTGGCAATATTATAAAGTGTTATTAAAGTGCCTAATACAGTCTCGGCACTTAAAGTTTCAGGAGGAATTTGCCATAAGAACCTGAAAATGAGCTAAGGCAAAAGCACCAGAGGGTGTCTGTTTATACTGAGATGACTCCTGAACTATTTTTTTCCCTCTGAAAAGATCAGAAAAATAGACATTTTTGAATCTAAGTTCCCTGAGATTTTTTTTCTCTAGTTCTTTGAAGTTACCTCGGACTCCTTTTACTTCAGCTCAAAAAACAGTGCCTGGATGGCTTGATACATAAAGACCAATACCTTGGAAAATGTCTCAATTAGAGCATACAGTGTTGTAACCATTACAGTAAGATAGAGCTAAAAAAATCTCCACCTCGCCAGTCAAACTGGACTGTGCTGTCACCCTATACAGAATGCCATTCAGTTTTAAAAGTATTTAAGTAGGTGTTATTGATGTGCTTTATTTTCAAAAAGTATTAGATTTTTCTTTACAGAGATTAATATCCAGTACCTATTACTTTTGATTTTCTCTTCAGTGATATTCAGTTGCATTTCCTTGAAAGAGTGCCACGGCCTTACACAACCATGTATTTCGCTTCCTGAGTTCTGCCTGAGTGCTGCCTTGGAGAGGAAAACTTAGGCATTAAGAAAACACTTCCACTAAATTAGTCCTATTACTGGGACATCACTATACTGATGTTCATCATCAAGAGCTGTGGAGGTAGGCTGAGTTTTTCTTGTCATTTCCATTTGAGAAGTAAATTTTAACAGTGACAAAAGGTTTGGGATCTTTAGGGATCTGACTTATTCCCACTCTGGCTAGTGGCAAGTGCAATATAAGAGAAATACTTCAGAATATTGTAGAGTATGAGTGTGAGAAAGCAGCAGAGACTGTAAAGATAAATGAAATGTTCCTTAGAATCCATTAAAGTAACTTTATGGCATTTTCTCTTGTAACCTTCCTGATCTCCTGTACTATGATCTGTATGAAACTGCTGAAAGGAACATTACTTAAATGTGCCCTAATAACCACTACTTAAAGTCAGCTCCTCACAACATTTTTGCAAATATAGATCCATCATAGCTCTATTCAAATTTAAAGATAAGAGATTATTGCATTAATCCAATCTAAGATGCTGCAGAAAAATAAATCTATGGAACTCATTCAAGATACTATATTCCATATCGTCTGAGTTAAATACATGAATTAAGTATGTGATGCCAATGGCATTATGAGACTGAGATGAATATGTAAGCAGAAACAGCTATGGTTGTTTAAACTGCAAGGTCATTTTCATAGTGATAAAACCAAAGTTATAATGAACTGTAGAGTTTTTTCTTTTTACTTTGTGTCTGTACAATTATTAAAAATGCGGTTAGATATTTTTATCCTTCCCAAGCTTAAAGCAGTTCTTTAGACCCCTTTCACAAAGGGGAAGAATGTGATACTTATCTTAAATGTCAAAGTGATTTATAGAGTAAGTTTTGTGAAAACTTTTACTATTTATTCATTAAAAGTGCATTTTCATAAAATGCTTGTATTTCCTAAAAGATATGAGAGTCACTTGAGGAAAGCAGCCTGCACATTTTGAAGAAATCTTTCATAATACGGTATCTCAAAAGCAGAATATATTTAATATGTTAGTGATCATGAATCAAAGAGATGCAGCTTCACTTATAGCAAGTGTTAAATCTTCATATGCTTGCTTAGAAATAATTTACAAAATGAGCCTATGATTTATGGAGTTTCAGTTTTATTTTCAAATCAGACAAAAGTATGTCATCCTACATGTCTGAATCCAAAAGTAACTTTTGAGAGATCCAAATTTTTATTTAACACTGGAATTCTTTGCCCAGTACTTTTCCATTCTTCATCCCAAAACACTGAGGCAGTATTTTGCATATATTAAACCTTAAAAGAGATAATGAAACAGAAAACTGTATCTATATATACTTAACAGATGATTGAACAGAGAAAAAACTTGCAAAAGTTGGAGTCTTATTCTCTGCAAACATTCAAAATCCACTTGGACATGATCCTGTACAATGTGCTTTAGGTGATCCTGCTTGTGTAGGATTTTGAACTAGATGACGTCCAAAGGTCCCTTCCAGACTCAATCACTCTGTGATTCTGTGAAAAAAATGCACAATAAGTCTATGACCCAAACAGGAGTTCAGCCTCTAAGCTCTGTTCAAAGACCCATTTTCAAATAACTTTTTCTAATCAATTTACATATCCTAGCTCTTTTCTGACCGTTAGTGTCACATGCTTTCTTATGCTTAGGCTACCCACATTTACTATTCTTCTTAGGTTAACATTTCTATTGTTATATTGAAGGTTAGATAGTGAGTTCATTGCTTATTTTACTTTTATTTTGAGTTAAACTAAAAATAACCCAGATCATAATTCTCCACGCAAATGTGTATGAAGGATCCTACCTCTAATATCTTGCTCTTTGCATGCAAGGAGATGCAAGGAGAATTTTGTTAAATTTGCTTTCAGTCATTAACGATACTTTCAGAAGCACCCAGATGTTCAGAGGTATAATCTTCTACTCCATTAATAAATCCTATCTTATTAACTACTGCTATGTGCTCTTATGAAAATAAGAACTGTAACTTATATGGAATTTTTTTTTATTTTATTTTAAAATTGAAACACAATTAAAACAGAAATGAATAACAAATAATACCAACACCTAGATCTAACATAAACAAAAATGACTCAATTTGTTCGCTTCATAGATTAGCGGAGGTTAACATTTGCCTATGCACAAGACAATACATTATTTTAGCTAGTGTTACTCTCTTAATATTTCACCACTGGAAATGAGAGTTAGAAGAAAACTTCAGTTTTATTGTTATGCTTTTTTTAGTATTATTCTCTGAAAAATCTCATTTAAATTCACCTCATTTAAATCCTGCCTGAATGAGGAGCCTCTGGCAAACGACATCTTGCTGGGGTCCAGCTTACACGTTTTCTTGTGCCATCTTTTCAACATCAAAAAAGTCTAAAGCATGTCTTCTTGGGACACAACCCTTCTTTCTCCACAGCATAACAATAATGAGGACCTTAGAAAAGTATTCCCTTCCAATGTTCTTTGTTCCTTCCAGATATATCTATTTAAAAACATTTTTAGCTTGCACCAGTTGAAATCACCAGTACAAACCGGAGAGTGTCCTAAACCATCAGAATAGGTCTCTCCCTAAATATTTTTTTTTTACAAGAGCTATTCTTGATTTCATTCAGTTCAAGGATCTCAGGAAAGAAATTCATGTATTCTGATGACTTCATGAAAAAATAGTTTCTATGATCAGCAATATTTTACCTGAGAAGACTGCAGCATAGCTCCCACTTCCCAACACCATTTCTTTTTATTTTTGAAGTAGATAATTACAAATAAAGAAATATAAGAGACAAAGCTTAATCCAAATGAACTGCATTTTCTTCCAAAACCCTCTGGGTTCTTTTCTTAAAACTTTTCAGTCAAACAAGACCTGTAATTGCACAGAGAGGAAAGAGATTTGGGAGGGACTCCTTTTATAGTCTCTGTCAAAGATTTCTAATTCCATTTCAATTCTTAATCTAATTTTGATTCAATATTCTGTTGATGATGGCAAGCTTTTAATTGCAGTCACTGTGAAGATAAACTAAACTTAAGCTGACTAAGCTCATCTATAGTAGATAAGAATTCAGCCTAGAATAGCCCACTGCATCATAATTTGGTAACTGCACTGCAGCCATAGTATATAGGGAAAATTATAGGAATAATAGCCCACTATTATTTATAATGAAAAAGCTTCTTTATGCCTTCTCACATTGAAGTTCTCATTTCCTATAATGTCCAGCTGTTCTTGACATTTCTCATGTCAGCATGGAGGTGACACAGGCGATACTGGTATATTACTCAGATTCCCTAATTCCACAATAGAATATTCTAAGCATTGACTCTAGGCAAGATATCTGAGACAAACCAAAGGGTTTCTTTGCAAACACATGCAGAAAACCATATTAGTAGTGTATTTTGTAGCTTCAATCCAGCACCATGTTGTCACAATTATTTTCAGAACTATTTGTCCACCACCAACAGTCATCGTCATCCTTTTTTTTTTTTCCTCTCTGAGGTTTATTTCCTGAACACAGAAAGCTCATATCCATGATCTGAAAGACAAGGCAAGTATGATTTAGGTTCTTTATACAGCTCAAAACCTACCAGTTCTTATTGAAGCTTATGAGCACGATTTCCTCTGAATAGATTTTTAAGTAAATTATATTGATGGCTATTAGTCTTCAGTTAAGATAATTCTCAAACACCATATTTTCTGAAACTAAAATACAAGTCAGTCGATATTGTTGTATTAATCTTATTAAAAAGATCTTTTTTACTACTACCTAGAATTCAAGATGTGCTTGCAAATACTGTTTCCTTGCCAAGACATACTGCTTAATCTGAGATATCAACTCTGTAATTTCTTACTTAGTGCAGATTCTTTGCATTTCTTCCTTCAGCTGAACTACTTTTCAGATTCCTCATATAAGGTCTTCAGAGGTCCTTTGGGAAAAACAAAACAAAACGAAAAAAACCCTCTTGCTTAGCTTAACTACTGTCTTGGGAGAATTAGCTCTATGCTCCCACTCTTCATCTTTTGAGATCTACTGACCCAGACATCTTGGAGATTAGCAGAAGAAAATGGTACCTAAGACATATCACCTCAATAAATCTATGCAGATGACATGACTACTGTGCACTGCTTTCAGAAACCAAGTCAAATAAGATTTAAGGTTCTCAAGTCGGAATACAGAAAAAAAATCATGCATCAAACCCAGACTTCTAAGCTAAATTGCTTCCACCACACTTGTCATTTTGCATCCGATCTTACAACATAAGATTCCATAAGATAAACTGAGGAGTTTTTAATGTGAAACAACTGCTTTTGAATCATTTACATATTCACCTTGCCATTCGCCTTTCAATACCTAACTACAAAGTGGTAAGGCTTCATGAGAGAAAGGAAGGACCCTAATTCTTCTCAAAAGAGATTTCAGTTTGAGAGGAAAGAAGTACAAAGGGTACAAACCCTTGGAAACTAGATTATCTCATTTGTCTTCAAACAGGCAAAATATGGCCTAAAGAAGTATTCTTCTATTCGGAAAAAGAAAATGAAAGGGTATATCTCTTACAAAATCCAAGCTATACATACAATGTATGGAGATGGGAAAAATAAGAGGCTTTAGATTCAAGTTCTCTGAGTTCCAGGCAATAGTGAAAGACAAAATCTTATATCAAGAACAACAGAAGTTGGTTTAGCCACAGATTCTACCTTAATTCCTAGTAGTAATTCAGAGCTGCTTTACAGCCTCAAAACCCTTGTTAGGCAAATATTTAGTACTTTATACCTAAAATCTGCTTTCTTATTCCTGATAATTTCCTCTGATACATGGTAGTGATCTGTAAATAAGCATCTTAAAGGTTCTCAGTAAATAAATATATTAAAGTTTCCTACAAAGGTTGGACTGTATGACCTTTGTCTTTGTATACTCTCTGTCACTCTCATCAACTACCACACTCCACCAGAATGAAAATACTAAGAAAAAGTGGGAGTGAAATGTTTTCAGTTCTTTATAGAAATATTGAAGTCTAACTACTATAATAAAGATGTTTTTTGTTTGCTTGTTTCTTTTTCATTTTTCATTTTTCAATTTCAAACCTACAAAGAGTCCAGTTTATAAAGGGAGCCATATTTGACCATTACTGATTATGTGAAAATTGTTCCTCCTTAGTGGCACCACCTGCTGTTTACTCCACTTAATGGAGTTTTAATGAGAAATTGTTCCATAATAAAACCCTAAAATATTTTCCCTTTACAAGACTCACACTGTTTTGATGTATTTGGTTAATATATAGCATTTAAATGTGTCTTTACATGGTAAGTAAAATGAGACTCAGATTGACTCAAAAAGTAGTTTTTGCTGTCTCTGTCCCATTCCAAGATGGAAGTCCCATTCTGTCATTCCAAGATGGGAAATAGTAAAAGCATCCAGTTGGTTATGAACAAGTGTGTAGATCTGCTTTTAAGGTAGATACTTCATGAAGGATTTGTGCAGGAGGTATTGCTGGATGGAGAAGAGCAAGACTCAAAATGAATCACTAGATCGTTCATCTAGAATATCAGAGGTGACTAGCCTATGTCTTACCAAGCTGAGTTTATGTTTTATATTACTATTTCTCTTCTATTTTCTCTGCAAGTGATACTCACCTAACCTCCATCCAATGCTATTATGCCTAAAATGTAGATGACAGTGGAGCAAAATAGTGATCTTGATGAAAAAGTCAAGCTAAGAAGATGCCTTTCAAAATCTACAGAAAAATGCTCTGTCTGCTTGTTTTTAAGCATTTAAGCAGTCAGCCAGTTCCCATAGAGGTCTTCAAAGACACCTGCTATTTGGAGAGATAAAGATTAGATTTTTATCAATTTCCTCAAATTTGGCCATAAGCTAGATGTCTAAGTCAAAATTCCCACAGTTGAAAGTCTGAACTTATGCTCAATTAATTTATAAATGACTACATCTATAAATTGCTTAATTACCACAAACTGAAATTAGGAGAGTAGATCCAAAAAAAAGTAGGATTTGTTTTTTCTTCTTTATATTATTATTGTTGCCATAATGAGCCTCCTTCTGTTTCCATTGCACTTATATCCTCTTTGAGTGATTTATTGGTGTTAAATATCACTCAAGTAAATTTAATTTGGGCATGTTACAGCTCAAGTAGAAGGATCCTTAATCTTAGCTCAAACTGTCACATACATACTCTTCATTCCTCCAGCTGCAGGGTAAAAATATTTTTGTAAGTAGCCCTCAGTTTGATACGGCTGTTGGGACTTAGCCTGACTTCTCCCAATTATCTTCTATAAAGAACATTTGAGTAAAGACAATTTGTCAAGTACAGTTCAGTTTTCTATAGGAACAACAAGTCCTTTCTTATCATTCTCAAAGTATTAGCTGACAGAAAAGTAATATATATATGTGTACGTGTGTGTATGGTTTTGTGTACACCCACACACATATATATGTGTATAGCCAAAAAACCAAACAACGTTGCCAAAGTACTCAGCAACAATATCCTACATAACTGTGCTCCTTTAGTCTCTTTGGTGTCCAAGTTATTCACGATACCCCTAAAAGTTTCAAAAGATTTCATTCTAGCTTAAAACTTTAGATAGTTTGAAACCAGTCCTTTTAACTATTGTGTTGCTATGGCTTTTCTACATCGATGTAGAACAGATTCGTGGTTTACCTCTGACTCGAAAGTGAACGGGAATAACTAATCCCAAAGTAAGGATTTTTGGTATCTTGTAACACTCCATTTTGTAACACTCCTCAAAATTATTTTCTTGAACTGCTTTCTTTCTCATAGAGACAGCTGCAGGTCCGAAGGACAAGCATGTCTGCAGAAATTAAGGAGAAAATTAACAAATTGTCTGAGGAAAAGACACAACAGACTATGCTGAACTTCACACAATTTGTGAACAGACAATTTTCCAGCTCAGAGTTATCATGCCTTAAGGACAAGCTAAATCTTCTCATTTTGCCTCCATGCCTGAAGTAAAGTTGTAGTGTGGGAAAAAATACAAAATCCTAGAGGCACAGACTAAAGTGTCCTCACCAAAGCCAATGATAGATGTTCAGAGATAGGCCATTACCACAGTAGGCAAGAGTAGCCATCCCTTTAGCTAACTTTGCTGTGACTAACCCAATGTCTCAGTTCATTGCTACTTAAGATTCAGACACAAGAAATTTTTAAAAAGCACCCTGCCTCCAGTAGCATTTTTTTTTCAGTTCATCCATTGATGAGTTAGTTCACTAAAAATTAAGTTGACATTCACTTTCACAGTAAAGAATTAAAAACAAATTTATGGTTTACTTTTTTTTTGTATGTATTGACTGTTTCCCTTATCTAATATAGCTCTAAATTAAAAATATGTACATATATCTTGCTCTCAGATTCTTTTTATTTGGGGATCTGACTTCATCTTCAGTCATGTTTTCAGTCCCTCTCTGAACCCCTTTGACAGGGCGAAATTTTTTCATCATTATACTCAATTCAGATTAGGTAAGTATCTCCTAAGAACTTGAAGAAAAGGAAGGAAAAGGAGAAAGAGGAATGAAATGGAAGGACAAAAAGAAGGGAAAGAAAGGGGAGGGGAGAAAGGAAACAACAACAAAAAGAAAGCCCAGCCAAGTGAGCCCTCTCTGATGTCAATGGAAAGATTAATTTTAGAAATAAATTCCTAAATAAATGCAGATAAAATGATGATTTGAAATATAGTGCAACTTTTCTTACTTGGTTATTCTGCACACTGTCAAATCCACACTAAAATTTGTCTTCCATCTCTCAAAATATTTTAGATATTGGAGCATTTTATTGACAGTTCAAATTGCTAAACCATTTTTTTTCTTTCAAAATACAAATGTGTATCTTGTTATGAAATATTATCAAAACAGTTGAAATGTAATTGTCAAAATAAATGAAGAAAACATATTTTCATGAATTACCCTTGGTACTTGAGTTGTTTTTGCTTATTAGTTCAGTGCTGCACAATGAGTCTTCCAGACACTAGTTGTTAAGATGTAGAGGAAATATTTTAGTTATTGCTGTAAATAGTGTACTATTTAATACAAAATCCAACATATGTTATTACTTATGCTTGTTAGAGTAAAATTTCAGATATGTAGTAAAATTAGTTAGAATCTGATCCAGAAACCTATTCTCCCTCAAGAATTTTTTTTTGGCTAAGATGAGCTCTTTTACTGATGTTACCTAACGTTGTCAAATTTGTTAACAGTCCCCATAGATCACCCAACAAACATGCAAAAAAACTATGAAAAGGAAGGTATTACAATATTACACATGTAAAGGTGCAACATCAACAGTTCTGTTAGTCATCATTGACCATGTACCCATTGTTGCATTTTCAAACTGCACTATAAATCACTTCTTCACGATTTTATATAAAATTTAAAATTAAAATTTAGGCCTGTGGTTAGCGGTGTCCCCCAAGGGTCAGTCTTCAGTCTGGTCCTGTTCAGCTTGTTCATTAATGACCTGTCTGCTTGGACACAGTCCCGTGCACATGACCTCGCACTTTCCCTTATTGAACTTCATAAGGTTTCTCACCGTCCGGTTGTCTAGTCTATCCAGGTCCCTTTAGATGGTGGCACAGCCCTCAGGGCTATCAGCTGTTCCTCTCAGTTTGGTATCATCATAAAACTTGCTGAGGTAGCACTCTATCCCTTCATCCAGGTCGTTAATGAATAAATTAAACAGGTCTCTGGCCAGATTCTGCACCGCTGTTCACCACCATCTGAGCTTTGCCGCCCAGCCAGTTCTAAATCCACCTCACTGTCCATAGGAATATATTTATAAAAAAACCAAAAAATACTTTTTTTTTTCACATTCTAACTGCATCATAGAATCTGACCAATGTAATGTGAGAATATTTCATGTTACCTATAGCTGTAATTCTGTACAAGTTTGAAATAAACTGTTCTTCAGTGAAAATTTGCTCAAGATAATGCAATGAACAAAATAAATGACATATTCCCAAATAAGCTTAGAACTTTTAAGGTCAATATTTTTCTTACAGTAGCTGAAAAATCTTTCCTTATCAAAAGTCAAATGGACATATAGTGATATAGAAAGAAAATTAATTAAAAACCACAGAGTTTCCGATTGATTAGAGCCAACAATGAGCTAAGTCGTGACATAATTGCCACAATATTTTGGCTGGGTATACAGGAAATACAACAAGATGTAAAATTTTCAAACTCTGAATGGAAGTCAAGTATCTGCAAGCCTTAAATGCAGACATTTCTATTAACAGCTAAATGAAACTCCTAAATTACGAACTTTGTGGAGACTGAAAAAGACAGTAACAGAATCTGTATCACAGTCCAGACTAATTACCTAGCTACTTTCAAGATAATTGGAGAAAATGACTTCTTCATTAGCATAATTGGCTGATTGTTTCTGAAATTTGATTTCATAGCTACGTCTGAGCTTATTGTTGTCTGTGTTATTATAACAAGAACAAAGAAATCTAAAATCATGAAACTTTAATGTCTGAAAGAAGGATATGAAGAACTCATTAAAACAATTAATAAACAATGTCACCAGAAAGGAATCCTTCTTACAAAAAAAAACCACTTTCAATGAAATTATTACTCTGAAAGGGAGTAATGGCAAAAAAAAGCAGTTGAATCTTAATCTAAATATTAAGGTTATTTCAAAAACAAACAAGGAAGGCACTTCTACTTTCTTTTTTATCCTCTCTGAGTTGAAGGCTGAATAAATAGACAGTTAAATAATATTTTAAAAAGATTCACAGACACTGGCTCCTGAATTTCAATCAGCAGGTAGTGACTTATAAGATATTTATAAACAGAAAAGAAAGGCCTGATAAGACAGATCCCCCTCCAGTCACCTACATCACCTATCACTCTCCCAGTCTCAGAGTTTAGAATTTTAAAATCTTCCTCTCGGTGCTTTCCTATCTTTGCTCAAACGGTCTGGTTCTCAGGGCCTGTGCATCTCTCCCCGCACTGATCCTGGAGCAGGAACCATCACATCTCACAGGGTCTGACAAGTTGCTGGAAGCAGAGACAGCATACGCCATTCAGCACCCACCTGCCCTGGCAGCATATAGATAAAGACCTTTGAGTCCTCTGAAAATCTACAGGAAAAAACAAACATTTCTGTATATGTAATGCCTGCTCAGAAACTCATTTTGGGGTGTAATATTACACAGAATTATCTTATTGGTAATATGAGGAATCCCTCTCCTGCTTATAGCTGTGCTACCTTGTTCCAATTGTATTTTCTCCTGTTAAAACCTCCTTATAATCACATTAAGATCTTACTTGTTGTTGAATTATAGTGTAATAATTCACACCTTCTGAGCTTAACAACACTCAGACTATAGATTTGTACCTACTCATGTATGAGGTGTGAATCACAGTTTCATTACTCACAATCTGTGATTTTTAAGTGCTTAAGTAGCATTTTGAAGCCAAAAAAAAAAAAAAAAAAAATTTAAGAATTGTCTGTCAATTAAAATTCACTTTGAATGTTTCATAGTGATAGCTTGTCATCAAAAGAACAAATTATTTAACAACAAATAGTTCCTAACGGATTTTACATGTACAACACTTGGCAGAAGGAGGCAAAAAACAAAACCTAGACTTATCCCAACTAGCCGTAGTCAAGTCACTGAAGTTCTAATTGAAGTTCTAACTAAATAGATGGAACTTGGGGAGAAATATTATTAAATTATTATTGCTAATAATTTAAATGAACATTTCCAAAAGATTATGATAAGCATCTAGTCAGAGCTAGATGACAGAGCCATCAGCAAATATCTTCTACAAGTTACTTGATATAGCTTGAATTTTTCCCTGAATGAATCAAAGGTGTATCTGTCACATATTCAAACTTTCAGCTCTGGTGCATGGCTAAATAGCTCTCCTGTGTTCAGAAAAATATCCTGCTGCTTGGGTCATTGTAATATCATCACCACATCATTTGTGATTCTCCATCTCTCCACATATGTAACCAAAGCTCACCAAAGTCCAAGGTCTGTATTCTGGTGCTCCCTCCAGATTTTGGACACCATTTCAAGGTTGCTAGGGCCCATGTTTCTGCTGGCTACTATCTCCCCAACAAGCTTTTCCTTGTTCATGAATTCTGATGGAATAGACTATTCTGATGGAATAGACTCATATTTCAGCAGATCCAATATTACATCATGAGGTTCATTTCCAAGGCTTGATCACCTTTCATCCTTTGTTTAAATTGCATCCAATATTATCATGCCCTGCTTTGCTGTGAGGACACAAGAATGTACGAGCAGCAATGTTTCCAGTGCTTTGTAGAGGTAAGACTGCTTTTTGCTTCTGAATATTCCTCATGTCATACGTACCAATGTCGTATTAAGTCCCTTTACAGCTTCTCTTTACAATGTTAAAAGCCTGTGCTGAGGCATAGCTGCAGTGATCCATAAATCCTTCTGTGAATCACTGCTTTCCAAGTAAAAAAATTGTTGTGGATTAATACTAATTAGGCATCCTACCCTGTTTCCCCTAATTTCACATTTACTGAAACATTGCAGCTTCTGTTTGATGGACATTGAAGTTAACATTTTTTTTTTTTTAGCATCTTAAATCCTCCTCTGATTTTATCAGACATAAATATATAGTTCTCTGATTACAGTCACTAAGTTACATTCTCAGACATCAAGCTACATTCTCAGTTGTTGTAAATCAATGTGATTTCCTGTTTATCCCAAATAAAGATTTGATCCACACTCTGCAATTGTTTATTACACCTAAAAGGCATCCATGCATTGCTGCATACTTCACAAATAATAAATCAAGATTAATATTAAACATTTTGTTACTTAAAATTTAAACTCATGATTATTTGGAAATATGAGGAGTCATTTAGATGCGAAAATTACACAGGAATTTAAAAAACGGATAAATGGAAACATCAGAGAATTAAATTCACTGAGAGATGACATTAGTTTATGGCCACTGTTCCTCTGAGGCTTTCTCTGTCTTCTGGAATGCATCCTTATTCCTCTCTCTTCACTTCCCACCCATGTATTCATTAAGCCAATATATTTTCTCAGGTAGATTCTTGTGTTTCACTAATTCTTAGTCATAATGTGGATGGAAAACATTTTGCTCAGCAGGTATGACAAGATCGGGTCTGTACTATTTGTCACTTAATGACTGCAGCTAACACTTTAGAACTGATTCTTAAAATATAGTTTAAGGCAAGACTCTATATGCACAAAAGGATTCCATTTAATCTACACTACTTTCTCTTTTTTGAAGGCAAAGGCATAGTTTGTGAAGCAGCTGATTGAAAGAATGAATCTCTGCTCTGTGAACCTGAATCAGAGCTGGCTTGTTTCGCTATGAGGAGAACAAAAGGGAAAAGAAAGTTAATCAGGAGCAAGTTTGTTGCCTAGTCAAAGTCCCATTTTATATCTGAAGGAATAAGTGAATTGTTGAGCTGTGGAGGAAAGACTGAGGAAGTAATATTCCTTGGTACAACTTATTGCTTGCATGTCAGAGGATGGAGCTTCATCAGAGCCTAGAACCAATCTATATGGAGAATGAAGGTAAGATTATCCCTGTAATAATCTGTTGTTCTTCTGTTCAAATATATGCATATGGAGGTAAAGAGATAAAAAACAGAAATCATGTTTCTTTCATGCACATTGCACACCGGAATCTCTCATTTTTGTTGATGCTGCTGTGCAGCAGCCACGATTTGATGCTGCATAACAACTACAGCCCCCTCAATCTTAATCTTGAAGGTAGAATCTTTTTGATTATCATTGTTTTGCAATAACAAAAAGGCCTGCTTTTATATACGCATGCAAACATGTATATACATGCAGACAAAATTTAATTGCGATAATCATGAACGCACAGAAACATGCCTGCTTTTCTCAAGGATCCCCAGAATGAAGTCACTTTCATCCTCTTTCAGATTGTGCATTTTCTGGCCTAACTCCTAGCAAGGTCTAGTGTTTTTCTGAACCCCATTAGACCTTTATAGATAACTCAGAAGAAGTCACAGACATCAGCATTAAAGCCAAAAACTCTGCTCACGGATCTTGTTGTCTAGACTATTGTCCCTTCACTTTCCTGTGTATGGACAGACCTTCCCTGAAGTAATTCACTGAATTAAAGCCTGACCGGGTCAATACATTACAACATTCAGATAAATTAATATAGCAAAAAGCATATTCAGAAATAATCACTCTATAACCCCAAATCTATGACATTCATATCTTGTCAGTATTTTCTATGACGTTTCCTCAAATTAGTTCAATTCACTTTCTTTTTCCTTTCTTATCCAGTCAAAAAATGCCTCTAATGCAGTTTTTCTGTGCTACTGAAGCAGTTCAGTAGAAGTAGTTTTGCTATAAAGATCTATACATTACAGGAAATGGAAGGCATTGCTCCTATATTTCAAGGAGAGAAGTTTTAACTCAATGACCTGAAAATGCTGCCAAAAAAAAAAATCTATTTTAAATTGTGTTGATCCAAATAAGAAAGTACTGTACCGCAGTACATAAAAAAGAAACGCATATTACCCAATTATTAATTCTTTGCTAAATTCAATCCATATTGCTTTCTGCAATTGTGCCATGAACATGGAAAGCAGCTGGCTCTCTTGTTAGCCATGGAATTAGGATAAATTACAACAACAGCTATAACATTAAATCCTGACCCGTCTGTCTGAACATGACTGTTTGCTCATTATAAGTACATATAATGCTAGGAATAAGGGGACCCAGTCCATTCCTGGTGTTCCTGTTATAGGCACTAAAATGATGAAGAGTGAAGGAATAGACATGCCATTGTGTGAATAAAAATGCCTGCTTCCTGCTGCAAGGCTCTTAAGGGTGTGTTGCAGTGATGTGCTATAAGAAGTCACTCTTCTGCTCTTCCAAACAGGAGCAAAGTGCATGGTTACACTTCTTGCCATAACAATATATACACAAGCTGAGTGATGGGCACAGAGCATAAAACATACCCTGCATACTAGACTGTTTAAGTTTCACTTAGCAACTGGATCATTTATTTCCTGTGTGTTTTGTAGAAAAGAAGCCAGGACACTGAGAAAGGCTCTCTTCTCTCCATCACAGTGTCAATGGAACGGGATACAAGGTAGTGTTATACAATACTCAATCTAGTTCAAGGTGTACCTTTAGCACCATAAATGCATATAGTATTTTTATTCAAAAATCCCAGTAGGTAAAATAGCTCATTTTGGAATTCAGTTGTACTTGTCAACATAAGTTTCAGGCCCTTCATGCCTATTAGCCACAGGTGAGTGAAATGACAACACATGTCAATTTAGAAACATACAGATCTTGCTGTCCTGGCATCCTGGATAGCCTATCCTGCTTGAACTAATCTAAAGCAAGCACCGAATCAAAAGGGCCGAGTCTTGATATTGTAGGCAGGACAATGGAAAATATAATAAATTAAGTAAAATAAAAAGAAAAAACTTTGAAAGAAGGCAAAAACCAGTCCTACTCATTAGCTGTCTGCTGGAGCTTATCCAGCTCTGCCTAGCTTCACTCTGCTTTCTTTCATTCAGCTACCCTGACTAACCAACCAAGGAACATTGTTCAGTTTGTGCATCTATCATGTACAAATGCTTTCCAAAATCCTGTCAAAGGAGCTGTTTGTTGACACTGCCTCAGAAAAAATGTTATCAGGTGTGTGCATGAATGTGTGTTTGTGCATTTTTGAAGACAGAAACCTTATAAGCCAGTAATGACTGGTCCAGAGAGACTAGCTGTGAGAAATGTGCTTTATTACTTTTTAATCAGTAGAAGCAGGAATTGGGGATGATAGAATGAAAGATATTGCTGTGACTTCCTGAGAATAGATGTGCATTTAAGCTTTTTTTTTTTTTTTTTTCCTCTTCACAGCATTTTTCTGTCACCTTTATTGTGATATGCAACCTCAAGCTTCAAGACAGAGATGGAATTTCAAAGCTGACTCATACATGGCCAAGTGTGCCAACTTCAGGCACATTGAACCCCATTTTAATTAAAATATCAGGATATATGGCTGTGTTCTAAATCACAAAGGTGAGCAAGAGGACTAGAAGGCAGCAATGTGCTGAATGCCTCTGCATACATATGTAGAAGCTATATTTTTGAAAGCTGTACATAGCAATGCCAAGCATTTTGCCTAAGCTTAGAGAACCTCATCATTTTAAATATATTTTAGCACCAAGAAAACGTAAAACACTATACAAATTATAGTTCCTGGGAATATTTTTAATAGAGTATGGGGGTTTTTTGTATTCATATGTATAGCTTATGTATATATGTGATCATATATATATGTATAGTCTATGTATAGCCTATGTAGCATATGTATAGCTACTTTAAATGGAAGTTTAACAGATGTTATGCATCAAAAATAAAAAAATAGCAATTTAATTCTAGTTCTTACCAAATGCCAAGCCTAGTGAACTTGGGGCTAAGTAGTTGATACATATACATGCATATATGTATCTGCATACTTGGCAGGGAGGGTGTTACTTATTCTCTCTGATTGTCTTTTTTTCCTCTTGCCATAAACATACAGCCATAAACACTTGTATGTATAACTATTGAACAAATTGTACAAAATGATTCACGCTTACATTTTTTTACTTATTGAGAGAAGTCTGAGGAATGGACCTGATAAGTCACTTAGCAGACTGAATAACTATTTGGTACTTTATGGACAATATCAAGGAATTTTTGATCAGAGACATCCAAAAGTTTTTTTCTGATTAGTGTGTTTTTTTCTCCATTTCATTTAAAATCTCCATGAAAAAATAAATAAAAATCTCAAATTAGTAACAGACGTATTTAATTTTTTAAATTAGAAAATCATAGAACTAACTGATGCACCCTGGTACTTAGACCTTCTGAAGAAGTTGAAGAAGTGAGTAGGTATAGAAAAACAGACTAATTATTTTATCCCATTCTAGCTTCTAGTCCAAAGAACTGCAGTGTTTAAATGCCCTGTTTCAAGAACAGAGTGGAATATCATGTAGGCTGCTAAATTCAAAAGATTTTGTGCAGTAATCCTTTATCTAAAGAATTTGAAAATAATTTGTTCTATCTGTGTGACAAGTGTGAAGGAAAATATGGATTTCTGAATGCCTCAAAAGGAAACAGAACATGCATTCTTATTTAGATTATTTTCCTGAAACTCAAAAGAGCTAGAACTGCACAAGTATAATCCTTGCCTAAGGAATTCCACAGAACTTTTTTTACTGACTTTAGGACTTACTTTTTCCTTTTATTTCTTTCTGTAGTTGAATTTTAAGAAGTTCCTGGAACATAACGCAGCAAAAGCTTTCAACTTCAATTATTACCAACTCTACGATAGTTATAGCTTGTTGTTTCAGAAAATGAATATACACAATGTTTTCATTTACTTGTTTGACAAATATGGCTGAACGCTCTATAACTTATCTTCCAAATTAACCTGTCAAAATAATCATGACACAAATATAATGACGAAACATTACTGTGTTCTAAAGATGAATTTCTATAACAGTCATAACTGGCCTCTGGGGCAATCCTGATTGAAGAGCCAATATTTTAATAGAAATTGAGCTAATCTGTGTGTATGTCTAAACAGAGAAAAATCTACATATTCTACTACTATCAGAATCATTTAACTAACCGTGACAATATTATGAAGATTTTGGACTTTGATTTTTGTTTGATCCAGACATGTGATAGACATGTGTACGCTAATCTAAATAGCATGTAAACACATGTACAAGTGTGTATCTACACATGTTTCTGCATTGTGCACCATTCCTTTCTAACATTCCATATTAAGATGAGAAGAAATGCTTAGATTCAAAAATTTTAGCAGATAGCTATTAAAATCAAATTAAATATTTTATATTCCAACAAACTTTACATAGTGAAGATGTAGAACACATTTCTGTGTTCACACTCAAAACTGTATTTCCTCTTCTTTGATATGAAAGATCAATCATTTTGATGTGCCTCATCAAAAAGGTGCAGAGACAGTAATAATTCTAGCATGTAAAGTGAACTGTCTACTCCTACTGTATAGAACTGTGTTTTCCTCTTTCTCCATGTTGAACATTCAGCAGAGGCTACAGAACACTGAAAGAAATATTAGAAGGAACAAGAAGTCTTAAGATAATCAAGTGAAGCAGAACTATGTCTCTTTAAAAAAATAGAAGAGAAACAACTAAGGATTTGCAGATGGTGTAATACAAAGATATCATATCAGAATTTATTTCTAGGTTTGTTTGCTTACTTGATTTTTTTGATTGGTTTGTTGGGTTGAGTTAGGTTAGATTAGGTTGGTTTAAATATTTTATATTTTTTTATTTTGTATAATAGCTTCAAGTTCTCAGCTTCAATGACTATATTGACTAGCTCTCCTCTAATTATGAAGGGCGTTTTTCAGCTAAAAAAGCTTACAGTCTTATATATGAATATCCTTCCCTGCTATATCCTGTGAATATCCTGTGCTTCCATTATATAGCTTCATCTTAAATCAAAACAAAGCAACCAACCAAACAAACAAATACTAACAATTCTTTATTTTGTCACTGTAGTTAATTTTTACCCTTTCATAGGCTTTCAATCAGATTGTCCAGATTTATGATTGAATCAGTCATACTGTTGTGTGACAATGCAGATATTTTATGAGGATAATACAGAATTAATGCTTTTATAAAATAATTACAATGTACTGTAAGCATTGGAGCATATGCAAAGCCTCTGTTCCTTTTGTGAGTCAACCTTAAATTATTAATTATGTGAACTATTAAGTCCTCACACACTCTAAATGGGTAATTCCTTACAATCACCTAAATATCTTCACACATAGCTCAAAGCTATTTGCTTAGAAAAGGGAATTTAAGATATATATGCATCTCTGCATATATATGGAACTCAAAAGAAAAGTTATTCGTATCTGTCCCTATATTGTATTGCCAAATTTGAGTATCTGTAGACTAAATCAGCAGTAAGGAGCATTCATTTCCAGCTCTGCTCTTGAAAACTTATGCAGCTTCTTTAAGTGTTAGGTTTTATTTCGGAGAAAGGCATCATATTTTTTTGTGTGATAATGCAGAAGAAATGAAAGGTCCCTCTAGCAGGATTTATCAAACAAAGTTCAATGAGGGTCATCAAACCAGTTTCTGAAAGATCTATTCATCTACTTGAATTTATCTCAATTGGTCTTTGATGATATACTATTTAGTGGGAACACTATGTTCAGAATTACCTAACTATTTTCTATTTTACTGTAATGCTTTTGAAAGAACCTGTTATTTTCTGAGGAAAGGAAAGAAGCATATATTAATTTTCCTATAATTGCCTTTACCAGTTCCTTGGACTCACAAATGACCTTTATTTTCCCTTTGATCTACAGAATTTGAAATGCTCAGACACTTTGGATTAAAATTCTTTTCTATTCTGACTGTATTCTTTGGGTAATTTCATCTGTCAACATATTTTTTTAAGGTAATATCTGATGATAATTTATTTCGTTGGGATGGGACAGGTTTGTATATTTGTTGGGTTTTGGTTTTGGATAGACAACAGTGGCATGAGCCCCCTATTTTCTTAATATAATCATTTCACAGAATTTAGGAAGCAAATAATTAAGGGCAAAGGTTTTCCTTCTTAATTTTGAGAAATCAACCACTTATCTTCAGTCCTAATCAAAGACTCTTAGTGCAGATTGCTAATGTGCAGGCAAGCTATGCAAGTAAGTTCAGTAGAAGGAGCTAGCAATGTATATTGTACCAATATTTTTCACTCTGGTTTATAGATCTCTACAGTAGTTGAATTTACATAAATTTTGGAATGGCTTTTCTAAGGTTTCTTAAATGAGTTTTTAAGAAGAACCTTGTGTTTAAACTGTGTTCTCTTTATTTCTGGGAGGAAATAGCTGTTTTTCTGGGAGCAATAGCTGATAGCCCTGAGGGCTGTGCTGCCATCCAGAGGGACCTGGATAGACTGGACAACTGGGCAGCGAGTAACCTCATCAAGTTCAACAAGGGCAAGTGTAGGGTCCTGCACCTGGGGAGGAATAACCCTAGACATGCCTACAGGCTGGGGACCGACCTCCTGGAGAGCAGCCCCATAGAGAGGGACCTGGGCGTCATGGTGGACGACAAGTTGACCATGAGGCAGCAGTGTGCCCTCGTGGCCAAGAAGGCCAATGGGATCCTGGGGTGCATTAAGCAGAGCGTCTCCAGCAGGTCGAGGGAGGTGATTCTGCCCCTCTACTCAGCCCTGGTGAGGCCGCACCTCGAGTACTGCGTGCAGTTCGGGGCTCCCCATTGCAGGAGAGACGTGGAGCTGCTAGAGAGAGTCCAGCGCCGGGCCACGAAGATGATTAGGGGCCTGGAACTGCCCTGTGAGCAAAGGCTGAGAGAGCTGGGCCTCTTCAGCCTGGAGAAGAGAAGACTGAGAGGGGACCTGATTAATGTATATAAATACCTCAAGAGTGGGAGTGAGGAGGATGGGGCTGGCCTCTTCTCAGTGGTGGCCAGTGATAGAACTAGAGGAAACGGCCATAAATTGAGGCACCAAAAGTTCCACAGGAACTTAAGAAAGAACTTAACAGTGAGGGTGACAGAGCACTGGAACAGGCTGCCCAGAGAGGTGGTGGAGTCTCCCTCTCTGGACATCTTCCAAACCCGCTTGGACATCACCCTGTGCCACATGCTCTAGGAGACCCTGCGTGTGCAGGGAGGTTGGACTAGATGACCTCTACAGGTCCCTTCCAACCCTAGCCATTCTATGATTCTATCGCTTCTCCTCTTATGGCCCCAATCTCTGAGAAATATATACATTTTTCTTATTAAGCTCCAGCATGCCAGCTGTCCTAAAGTGTACTCCTTTGAACACATAAACATTTGAGGGTTACTAAAAGCTTTCAGCTTCCTTGGCTTTGGAAATAGAGAAGTGATAGTGTTGGTGACCGAGAGGTCTTACAATCCAGCACACCATGTTAGATGTACATGGAGCTTCCCTAAATTACTGCAGGACTATACGTTTATGTAAAATTCCTGTATGTAGGTTTGCCATGGGTAGTAAAAGCAGAGTTTTATGCCAGCAGAGAAAGTGCAGGAAAGGCTTGTGATTGATGCTGCTGTATTGGGAAATGCTGAGTATCCCTTTGCAGCATGGCAGTCCCGTCTGGGTCAAGTGTAGAGATAAGACTCTACACTTTTATGGTTATTTGAGGGACATATTTCTTCTGTGTGCAAAACCTCAGGAGAGTCTAGACTTCCCCTGAGCATAGCATGAGGATTAATGGAAAGAAGGCTTCTTGTAATTCCTTTATTTTCTTCTTCACTTTCAGGAAGCTGTACAAAGGCTCAGCTTGACCTCAAATTAGTAATTGCAGGGTACTTTTCCCTCCCTTCTTTAGATGGGCTGTTTATTTGATTTAGAACTATAGGGAGCTGTTTAAAAAAGTAAGCAATATTTCAATTTTTTGATGAAGTGAATAATGGGAAAACTTATAAAATTACACAAAGGAATGTCTCAAACATAAAAAAAAATACACTTTTGTGAGATCTAGAACTTGGGCTGTCTTTCTGAATGTTTCCTCTTATGTTTTCTTTGCCGAAGGGTGTTTTTTTTCACACAATTGAAGAGTATTTTGGCAATTCTGAGATCGAGATACTGCCTGCTCCAATCTGTCTGCCAGCTCATGCTATGAAATTTTAAATAGAAACCTAAATTCGTATCACAGAAGATGTCAATGTTATAAAGGAGCATGTAACACACCCCCATATTCCAGCATGATCAAGGAACTGAAATTACATGAATTTATGTATATTTTGGCAGTGTGCAAGGCTTCAAAATACTTGTACTAGTACAATGTACTAGTGTTCAATGTACATTAGAACGCGTCCCTTGTGAACTGTTTGACCAGAGTACAAAATATCAGGATGTCAAAAATTTAGGATTGAAAGATCCATTAAAATGTATAAACATATAAAAATTTGCCTCTATTGCATAAAACAAGCTAAAATATACACATCATGCAGACGTTTATGCTCCAAAGCAGAAGTCAAACACTTAAACTGCCTGAGGTGAGGAATAATTCTTTCCTCTAGCACTTACGCAGTAAAGAGGTTTTGCACATTTCCCAAAATCAGTCTGCTACTTATTTTTCAGAAAAGAAAACTGGATCACTTTGGTGTAAATCAGTGATTCTAGAAGGATTATTAGTTGATAATACAATATTGTGCATTTGTATCATGAAAAAGTGTTGTTACACTTTTTAGTCTGTAGGTTTGCTAATAATTGTCAGTCAAAACAGTACTTTCCCAAAACACCATGTCTTCAAATTCTGCAGCACTTGGAAGTTTTGCCTTAAATCAGAGTTATAACTCAAACAAGTAGCTATAAGAGCCAAAATTGCCTGTCGTTGGTCTTCATAGAAGATTTCAATGACATATATCTGACTTCAGTAACAAATTCTCAATTGCATTTGTAATGAAGTTGATGATTAAAACTGCAGACCACTGGAACTGATAAAACATGATGTTTCCCCTGTATTTCACTTAGAAATGGATCAGAATTTGTGGCATGTAGCCATTTTTCACCAAAACCACATCACAATAACTTTCTGAACTTAATGACACATGGTTATGCAATCCCTCAAATATGTCAGCAACTGTGTCTTTAAAACTGATTGATATTGACCCATGGTTTACTATAGAGTCTTTTCTTTACAAGCAAACACTTTAAAATCTTTTTCAATTTTATCTTTCTGATATGCATTTTATTTTCCTTTCCAGTTGTGGTCTCCTTTAAAATGGCAGTTACGTATTTAATATATTTCATGATTGCTTTTTGGGAATAGATGACAACTACTGTGATATTTCACTGCAGTAACATCTCTTGCATTCAGTGGTATTCCCATCTGAGCCAAAAAGCTGTGTGGCAGGAGAGAGATGGTCCAAGGCACTGTAAAATAGCTGTGTTATCAGAGTAATATATTTTGTCCTTTCTTAATGAACATCCCTTTTATCTCTCTTTGAAACGAGAAAGTTGATGATCTACTCTAGAAAATAAAACAATAGTTCCAAATCATGCCTGATTCCAGGTTAATTTTAAATGGAAAGTTAGGAGCACTCTTCACTAACTCATATTTTGTATATTCAAGAACACTCAGGCACTTACCCACTATAGATTTTGTCAAACAATAATCCAGATTTTGTCTGTCAGTAATTTTTGCCCTGACAAGTTCTTCAGTATGTTTCGGATTCCTACGGGATATCCTTCATTTTTCCCTCTGTACTAGTTCCTCTGTCTCCTGGGGAGCAGCTGAAACACAAAACTACAGTTCTCAGATGTGAAGGGACACAGCAGTCCCCAGCTTGCCTGGAAGGTTTGTAGCCAGCACCAATCTCCCTGTAGATAGAGCTTCATATAAATAGTCCACAGTTTTTGGTAGTAATTAATGAATGCATCCAGTTCTAATATAAAAAGGAAGGTCCAAAACGAAAAAATATATGCTAAAATTTCCCACTCTATAAAATCAAAAATATTTTTTTCCTGTTAGAGCTGTATTTTCACTATGTCCCAGAATTTTGTTTATTTTCGTAGCACTCTCTGCAAAAGGTGGCTGTTGAAAAAGTGCTCTGCAGAACAGATATAAGAAAGGCTAGTAAATAACATGCTGGGAGCTGAGAGTAATAAGCACTTTCAAAGCAGAAACACAGCAAAACTGAGGGTTCATCTTTTTTTCAGGACTCATAAGAATTGTTCCCTTTGTGATGCTGCAGTTTACAACTACAGAAAAAGGGAACTTTGTTATCAGAGAGATAAAAGCAAGTTGAAAATAGAAGTATTATTGCAATTACTGTAATATCACTACTTGTGAGAGCAGGAGAGTGATGGACTGTTAAATGTCTGAGTGCAACATTCATAGAAAGGATTTGATCAACGCTAAATACAAATGATACGGTACATATATAAGACATCATCATTTTTGTATTTTTCTGCTTATTTTCAGAGTTTTATTCTGCATTTTTAGCTGAATTAATTTTTCAAATTCTCGTCTGCCTTTCATATAAAACTTACTGTACTTTAACACTATGAGTTGGTGCACTGCATTTTTTCACACATTACATAATGAATATTGTCATAGACTGGGTTGTAGACTTCATTACAGAAAGAAAGATCCCATTACATAAAATTAAACTATGGAAGTAAGACTGTATATATGTCAGCTAGTGACTATTTCAAAATCATGTTCTTCTCATGACCAGTTGAAAGGAATATTTTAAATGGACATTAAAGTCCTAAAGTTAAGCAGTGGATCTGGCAACAAATTTAACTCTTAGCAGCTTTTCTAATATATATATGTATTAAAATTAAAACCTAAGCTTCTAATTCTGAAAAATTCCTCTCCTAGACCCTTGCAATTATTCATGCATGATGGTGCTGTTACAAGGCAGTGATGCTCCAGGAAGTGTATCTATTCTTATTTGATGGATTTCACCTCATATTCCTCTGTAGTTCCACCTGTGGACATCTATAATGCACAGTTTTAATATGGACTAGAGAAGATTCTTGCATTATAATCAGTCCCAGATATATGCCTATGAAGCTGAGCAGAATACTCATCTAATACATAAGTCTCCATAAGAAACTAATTAATATTCACTGTGGAAAGAGAAAAGACAGATTCTGTGGAATTCTTCACTGTCAGCTGTTTGCTAAAAAAAAATCTGTAATTCACAGGAAACTCCGTAACGCTGTCGCTCCGAATCCTGTCTTTTGTGAAATGAATGGCAGCAAGAGATGAGACTGCTAAATACTATTACCGGGTGAAATACTTTATCTTATGAAGTAAGATTATGGTGGTGTATAATGAAAAGCGAAGATGGACAGCATCAGCAGCGTAGATTGTGAATAAAGAAAGGTGTAAAAGGGTCAGAACAGGCAAGCAAAGCTGTTGTTGAAAAAAAAAAAAAAAAGTCACTTTAGGTGAGATGTGGGAAAATCTGAAGAGTTAGTAATAACTGGGCTGGTGAAATTATCCTGTTAGCAATAGGTTTTTCTGGCAGGATAGATCAAATAGCCTAAGGCACAATATAAAAAGGGCAACAATTAGTGAAATAAATTAGTCCATAGACGTAAACTCACAGCACAGAACCACAGAACCACAGCATGGTTGAAGTTGGAAGGGACCCCTAGAGATCATCCAGTCCAACTCTCCTGCTCCAGCAGGGACCCCTAGAGAACACGGGACACGGTGGCATCCAGGCGGGTTTGGAAGATCTCCAGAGAAGGAGACTCCACAGCCTCTCTGGGCAGCCTGTTCCAGGGCTCTGTCACCCTCACAGCAAAGAAGTTCTTCCTCATATGGGCATGGAACTTCCTGAGTTTCAGTTTGTAGTCATATTGTGGCTTCTGCACTCAAGCTAGAACTGGGAGAAGGACTTTTTCATCTAGAAGGTTTGTGGTGTCTCTGTCCTCTTCTTTTACGAGGTAATATTTGAGACTGAAGATTGATGTATTTTACTCATCTGAATCTATGTAATTACATAGAAATAAGTATTAAAATAGAAATAGGATTAGTAATAATAAGTATTAAAATAGAAATAAGAAATAAGATTAGAAGATGATAATATAACAACTATTCATGGTAAGAAATATCTTACTGTAGTGTCCTGCATCCATATTAGTATGGATAATCTCTTTTAGCATCACATAATGACAAGGTGTGGGTAACACTTAATACTTCATACTGCTGAACTTACTTCAAGCCAGTATAATTAGCAACATCAATAATAATACCTTGCATACTAGTGGTACCACTGTGCTTCAAATTCATGAAATAGTTGAGAACATGTCTGTCCGTTTTTTCCCATGTGTTTGTCAGGAATATAGGCACCAAACTGAAGAATCAGAATAATGAATATACTGATTCTGCCTACAGATAAAAAAGCAGAAGTGATGGTTAATTTGTGCAACTCACAGACTAAGCATACTGGCATGTTTTGAGTATTTGATATCACAGCATCTATAAAAAGGGCTTGATAATACCTCTTATCATGTCATTTTGCCCTTCCCACACACAGGCAATGGAGGCATACAGGAAAGGGACCATTTCACATGCAGCTTAGAGTCATTAGAACTGATGTTACTGGATTTTAATTTCAGCAGGCATTCTCAATAGCTATGTAATTCATTATAAAACACACTATAACAAGGACAGAGGAACTAAAGGAACGAGAAGATCAGGATGAGAAGACAGGTTATTTGTGTTGTCAGTCTCACTCACTGTATTAAACTGCCAGTGTTGGGCTGTAGTGGGCAACCAGTTCCTCAGAGAGAGGGAACATTGAAAGGAATGGCAGGACCACATATAGTGAATCGTCTGTGTGGTAGAGGTTATCTTCTTTCTTCTGTCTGCAATCTGCAGCATTTTTATGGGGAGGTTAGGAAAGAAATCTGAGCCTTGCTTCCATAGGATAAAAGGCAATGAGCTCTCTCCATTCTTTGAAACCGCTGAGGGGAAAAAAAAATGTAATTTGGCTCCTTACATGTGATGCCTTCAGTATTTCATATGTATTGAAATTTAACTCTGTGGTTGATTTCAGGCACTTTTATTATGAATGCTTAGATACATCATCTGCTTGTTTCAATATGGTGGCATTGTTCTGTACCAAGTTCAGTAGCAAGATTTCAAAATATCTCACATTTTGGCAAATATTGCACAGTCTAAAAAGCTAACTAACTACCTGCAATTTTCAATCCCTTAGCAGCATGTGGAAATTTTGTTAAATGCTGATTAGTCTTCGTCATTTAAATTCTTCAATAAAGGCAGATTCAAAATAGAACTGAGATGTCTAGCCAGGATTTCAACAGATCTGAAGTTATTAAATGTGAAACTCTGAGTAAAACAAACAAACAAATAAACAAAAACCCCACTCTCTGAACTAGTTTGGACTAAAAAATCCAAGTCTGATTCCTTGTCTCTCACTTTGAACAAGAAATCCTCAGGATCTCTAAATGAATGTTAAGAGTTGCTTCAGCCTGAATCCCAGTGAGATCCAGCAGTCAAGTAGCTAACTTTTTATAAAGTTTATAAAGACTATTTAGTCTTTCATCTGTTCTCAAGATATACCCTGGTCTGATCAGATCAGATCCCATAAGCCATTGACTCTAGCCTGGAGGTGAGGTAAGTATGTAAAAGGTAATCCATGCAGTACCTAATGTGTAGGCACTGAAATATTTTTTTGTATAATCCCCCAAGTGCTTTTCCAAGTTTTCCAATATTAGACATTCTATTTCTTCATTCAGGGTGAAACAGTCCTTATGCTTAATCTAATTTTTTTCTTATAGCAATTGACCTCTGAGTTTATTCAATTCTGTCATGCATCCACCTCTTACTTAAGGGCGTGATAATGGCTTTACATAATTAAATACTTGAGTATACATGTCAATTCATTTTACTTTAATTACTCCTCCTTTGGACTGACTTGACTGCTTGTCATTCATGGAAATCTTTTTGCAGGGAGATCAGGCATTCCCTTATGATGACCACTGATCTTCATATCAATTTCTTTGCCTGTTAAATAGAGCACAAGAATTGTCAAATTTTATGTAAATTGTTTATGCAACAACTAGAACTACAGAGTTTTTGCACCAAAAAGTGTTCTTCTGGTGATTCTATGCAATTCACAGTAACAGAAATAATAGTAAAGGCAAATATATTTTAATTTCATTGAGAGTTTCATTTTTGTTAAACAGCTTAATATGTGTTCCAAGTTTATCACCACAAGCAAAAGCCTGTAGAGAGAGTATTTAAAAAGATTTTTTAAAATTCAAACACAAAATAAATGATGCATTGAAGTAGTCTACTGATAGCTTTTAAATAATATATAAAGAACATTACATATGTCCTATTGTATTTTACTCTTTAATTTTTATACAAATTCCATCTAAAACAATCTTCTCGCAACAAGCACGGTGTAATAATTTTATATATTTATCATTCCTCTTAGGAATAAATCTCATATATTCTGTCATCAATTTGGACAAGTTACAACTAATCAGTTGTAACTAATCATCCTAGCCAATAGAATATTAACAGAATTTGCTTATTTGGATGCAAAACTAGAAAAAGAAGAGTACTGATAACTTTTCATTATTTTTATATATGGACTCCACAATCTGTTTTTAGGAAAATTAAAGTATTTAATTCCCCAGGATATTGTCTAATGCTCTTGCTGAACAGACGTCACTTTTCTTTATGTTTTGAAGTTTTAATTAATTATAGTCAGATCATAGGAATAAGACATCATTCTCTCTTCTCTCTCTTCAATATTATTGTGATAAGCAGAAAATTTAATTCTCTTTGTCATCATGCTATTACAATATATTTTAATGGACATGAAAATTATTAGTTCTACTATTACAATTATTATAGAACCAACATTTGATATAACTGAAGGGTATAGGAAATGATGATGTCATATTCAAAATTACTCCTTTACACAGAGAACTCAGATCTTTTATATCATCTTTGGGGTAGAAAATGGGTGAGATACAGCAATGGAAGTTCACACACACTGTGCCTGTCTTAGGAGAAAACACCAAGGCAAGGACAGAATGCAGTTATCCAGTTTTTCAGGCTGTATTTCTTGCAGATAGTACATTATACCTATGATTTATGACCTGCATTGGCTACCAATTGATTTTTTAAGGGGAGGGTTATAAAAAGGTGAAGTTTGAACGCCCATGATCAACTGTCATTTCCTTTTTTTGATGTTCTGAACATTATGCTCAGTTTTCTGTATTGCCCTATTTCCTCTCAGAAAACTTACATGTTAAGACTCTTAAGAGAACATTGCCAAGCTCTCTTGTACATGTGAGGCAAGGGAGCAGAGTTAAAAGGGGCCAGAGAAGTCAGAGGATGAGTTTCATTTCAATAGACTGTGATTTCTTTCACTGCAGCACCAATTTAACAGAAGTGCTATCAGATCATCCTACAGGAATTTATAAACAAATAAGAATAGCCCTATTATCTGGAAGAATATCATGAAGACCTGAGGGAAATTTTAAAAGATTTAATGCACCAGTATATTTATGACCTTATATTATGCTTTGACCATAAGCAATAAACCTTCACCCTTTACAATTTTCAGATGAATATTAACTGAAACAAATCAGAAATGAAGAAGTTTCTACAAAGAAAGGCCACTGCATCCCTCACTGGCTCTCTGGTTAGGTCGTGCATGTAACATACTTATTGGAGCCCTTTTTCCCTCTCCAGGCTGTTTCATTTTAAGTGAGATAGAGAATTATGTACTTGCTGGCTGCCTAAGGTCAAAGATAAATATGCAGAGCAGCAGAACATTGTGCAAATATCTAACTGTGCAATCACTGTAGATTTTAAAATAGATTTTCTCTATCTGTCAGCTGCCTAGCTACATGGAGATAGTTAAGACAGCAAAGAAAAACAGTTGACACTGGCAATCCCCTCATTTAGCTTGAACTACTGAACATGAAGTCCTCCAAATACAAGGATCTGAACATCCAGTAAAGAGTTTCTAGAAGTGCCAAATAACCTTGGATTGCTCTTTTTTTTTCTTTATTTTTTAAAATCTTTAAAAGATATTAGTATGTAATTCAAAACAGTACTAAGACACTTTCACTGAAAGCCTTTTACTAAAAAAATGATCCATGAGTCAAGCCGCACAATGCATTCAATGTGCAGCACAATGAAGTTTGCACAGGCCTGGGGTTCTCCATCTGAAAGTGTCCTAATCATCATGCAGCTGATCCAGTTTCAAAATCGTATACATGTTTTGAGGTGATGGGGAACTGCTCTTCTACAAATGTGCATTCAGAAGCATGGTTAATACATACTTGGAGCCTTCCTTTTAGTACTCAGTAACACTGGAAATTTCCATAACAGTATACAACAGCAGATACTTCATATGGGGAATGGAGCTACTGAGAATATTGTGGATGTTCAGTGAAATCATAAAACATTATTTTTTCTTTTTTTTTCTGGGTGCCCAGCAAAATAATGCAATATTTTATTGCCTCAGTAGCACATGTTTATTATTAACGAAAGACACATTTTACTGTAGAGAATGAAAAAAAAATGAGGCATGATCACAACTTCCTAAATGCAAGATATGAAACAAAATATGATATACCTAAAATCCAATCTTATGCATGGTAACGCAAGATATTAGTCCTTAATCATATTTCAGAATGTTTACAGTTTTGTGTAGATTCTTTTTTTTTTCCACAAAAATCATTATATAAGCCAAAAAGAAAAAAAAAAAAAAAAAAAGAAAGGTGTTATTTTGAAAATAAATAAGATCAAATCTATCTTTGGATTCAGCATGCACTCTGCGGAAATGGGAACTTTCCAAAATGTTTCTAGAAAGTGTTTTGATTCATCTATCAGAAATAAGTAGGAATTGAAGAGAATGCAATGATTAAAGGAGATACACATATTTCTGGGTCTCAGGCACTTCAAGCCAAAAAAAGACTCTTTGTTATTGGCAAAATTACAATTTTTGGACTTGTAGCTTTTCAAGTCTTCCATTAACTGGATAAATTTTCCAGTGAGAAACATCCAGGAATCAGCTTCTCACAATAAGCTTTTAGTACGATCTCTTTAGAGGTATGAAAATGGTAAATCAAAACATGTAGCAGGTACTTACACATTGAAAACAGCTAAAACACTAGGATGTGCTACTTTAAGCAGCACATTTGTTTCATCTTTGTGCTGTGACGACCCTTAAGGATCACATGGCACCTTCCTTCCTACTACCACAAATGCACCTGTCCACACCTGAAGCTCTTGTGGAAAAGTAAAAGGAGACTGGTGAAGGCTGTTCACATCTGCCATCAATCTGTATTAAGCCCATGGGACACTGGTTCACCAGCACTACCTAGGCTGCACCATCCAGCCCCAGAAAATGTAAATAAATAGACACTGCACTACATCTCACAGGTTATACAGTACAGAATAAGTGTTAGAGAGAGAGAGAGAAAAAATGCAGATGTCTGGGACACCAGAGTCACAGCTTCCAGCTGAGCTACGTGACATGGAGTGGAAGAGAGAAGGAGAACTATTCCCAATCTTCATCAGGACTTTGACTTTTTAATTTATAAGACATCTGAATATACAGAGGGTACTTGGCAAAATTATTGTTACATGCTCTTTCAAAACTTTGTAGCCCCTTCTCAGCTCTCATTGTAAATCAGATTAGTACCATTATCTACTTAGATTTTCAACAACTTCAACTGATTTTGCATGCATTCATAATATATTGTTAACATTCAGTGATCAGATACTCCCTTCCTGTAGACCTTATAGGCAGGCAAATGAATGGTCATATGCATTAGGAGAGCATTGGTCCTGAATTGTACATCTTCGTGCATTTTGCAGAGATTTTACATAGGAAAAGATTGGTGAAAAGGAGTTGAAAGCCCTTCTCTGCTCTATAGTAGCAATGAAATGACAGGAGGAAGACAAAAGGAAACTAGAAAGGGATCAATCCTACAAGCTGGTGAGGTTTAGCTAAAGTGATTGAGTGCTACTATCAACTCTTATTAATGTCAGCTGCAAATGAAAGTGCTCAAGAGCAAAGACAGAATTGGACTTTTACAGAACTTTACCATTATAGTAGAAAGGAATTGCTAAAAAGAAAACATCTTTGTAATGAGGCAAATAGCACTCAGACTAGAAAAGGACATGATATTTTGAGAACAATAGGGCCATTACAAATGACACTAATAAATATCATTAAGTTGATAGATGGGAACTGAAACATATTCAGGGCTCACAACAGAAGTTTATTCATAGAAACAATGCAAGAGGTGTGTCCTATTGGAAGATCACTAATTATTAATAATCTCTAGCTGACTCTGTCTACAACATCCAAAATCCAGGGATGTTAATTAATTCTGATTAAAATGGAAAATGTTCTTTCTTTTGCAAAGAAGTTGTGGACTGATAAAGGACATGGTTATCCTGCCATATCAACTCTTCCATGCTTGGCTCTGTTGACTTTAATAGAGCTGTTTCTTGTTTGCACCACTGTCAGTGCAAAATGACTCAGTGAGTAGGGCAGAAAATGCAAATGCATTTTACACATAGCCATGTGTTGCCAAACAATTTATTTTCCATTATATGAATGAGTGCATAATTCTTCAGAATAGATCATATTTGCAGATTTGAGATGTGGGAAAAATTCTCACATTGAATTTCTTGCATTACTGATTTTCAGAGAGATGTATTGCAAGATTGAGTACAGTTGTGGGTCTCAACAGCACCCTGAACATTCAGTCTATTAAAAGCAGGAGAGCATTTGATGTAGATTTTCTGTGAGCCTCTCATCACTTCCAGTGCAGTCAGGCTTGCTCCTATTTATAGCATAACACTTGTGTAAGTGCCCATTGAAGACTACAGTAATCCTAGTTCTCTGGAAAGACAGGAAAAGATAATGAATTAATGAATGAACAGATCTATATCTAAGGTTACAAGTTAAAGTTATTTCCCCTTTCCATGAGCTGGTGAGTGTCACAAAAGGTATCAGATTTACCAAACCAGTCAGATTTCTCTGGCTTTGATTGTTCTATAAACGTGTTGTAACCTTCCCTTTACTGAAGGACTCCTAATAAAATGTTAGTCCATGCATGTCACTGAAGTGAATTTCAGCAAAAAATATATCCTGTCTCTCCCACTTTTTGCAATAAAATATAATAGCAAGCTAACACAATATTTCCTTCAGTTTTCTTGCCTTTTTTTTTATATATATATCTATTTAACAAATAGGGATAAAGTAGAATTGATGCCTGCATTTGAAGAAGGAAATACTAATTCTTAATCTACATATCATTTCTGTTTCAACCTGATTCTTTTATCAATATATAGCCTGTGCCCACTCACAGCTAAGGCTAGTACTGAGTACAAATAATCCCATGATTTCAGAGCAGAGAATTTGCCTGTCTGCCTACAGACAACTAGTTGCTGAATACTTCAGGTATTTTGTATTTCTAATTCTAACTAGCTTGAGAAAGTATATAAACAAAATATCCTATAATTGCAGATATATAGTGCAAATCATGTGGAGGTAATGATCAGAAATTTGCATCTGTTTTATTCAATTAGGATCCTAGTCACTTAATCCTGTCATTTCAGAACAGATCATCTCAGTTAGTTTCAACCTCCTAAAATCCAGAGACCTAGTCCTATCTGATTATCCAGGCACTGATACTCTAGTTTAAAGCCAGGTCCTTAACATATCTCTTCATTCAACTGTATTTATTCTATAAAGAGTGCAAATGTATCATGTGTCTTACGTGTTATTTTCTTCAAATGTTCAATGAAATGTTATGCTTTTCTGATTCTATGCTTCTTTTCTTGGAAAAGAGGGGGAAGATCTGATCACAACTAAGGAAAGGGCTTTCAGTTGTAGTTATATGGCTGCACTGAGAGAAAATGTGCTTTTCACAATCTGCTGCCTTAAATAATATTCTGATGAGTTCTTCCTTTTTTATATCTACGTTAAATTAAAAAATGTAGTTATAAGCTTAGCATATAACCAACAGGTCATCATGTTAATCATTTAAAATAGTAAGTCATCTGTTTCTTAATGTCATATCGGGAGTAGCAGAAAATAATAGTTTTCAATATTGTTGTATAGATTTTTTTTTTTTTTTAAATTTAGAAAATGATAAATGATTCATGGAACTTCTTGGTTCGTTACTCTTCCTTTCTTCTTGCAAATTTAAGTCTTTTCAACTTTTCCTTTACAGCAGTTATTACAAAGATGCACCTTATGTCTGTTATTTAATATTCTCATGAATTAAATTCACTAAAAATAAATGCTATTTGTAAAGTGGGTATCTCAGACTTTCATTCAGCATCTAACTGGAATATGTTATTATTTGCAAAATTACTTTCAAAGCCTTAGACATTTCAAGTGGTACTCTGTACCTGCAATCATGCCTGTTTTTCTTTGTAGTTGGTAGACAAAAATAGGGATTTTTCTTGTATTGTGAACTCATCAAATTACACTTATCATCTAAAACTCCATTGGCTGGGTCAGCTTGTTTTGATATATCTGTCTGTGTTACAGAAATTTTCAGTATTTGTAATGAAAATAGCAAACCATCAACTAAGTACTTCTGGCATATTAAGCACAGAAACAGCTAAGGCCTTATTTTTCTAGTTGTTTTGAAATGTAAGCCTCTGAAATCACTGTCCTGCAATCTCAGAAAGCATTTTCAACTCTTATACATGGTCTATATCCAAATCACCGGTATTTTTGTTTTTCACTTCACAATACTTTTCAGATTATTTTCTTTTAAGTTCTGACAACAAAATCTTTCATCAGTTTCTCTGTCCTACTTAGCATAATAGTCTTTGTATTGATCTTCCCAGCATTCAAAAGCTCAAAAAAATAGAGCTGCTGAGTTCAGCTCTCTCAAACCTTGATCTAACCTTATCATGTTTATTGTGTTTTTTCTTTTTACTTTTTGCATCCTCTTCTGTGCACAAAGTTCAAGTTTCTTCTCCCCTTTCTTTCTTTCCGTTGCCTTTTTTATTTTATTTTTTCCCTCTGGTTCCAGGTTTGACATCTCAGATATTACAGTACCTTTGACACTTTCTTCTGCATGGAAAGAGCATATGATGACTAAAGAATGTACTTAAGTAAAATCCTAAACACTTCTTTTTCCACAAAGCTCAAGGACAGCTAGCTAAATTACTCACTTCAGTACTGCAATTCATTGAAGTCATAGAAAAGAGTTTTCTGCAATATTATGAAAGTTTGGTATGTTTTTTCCCTCCAACTGCAAAATCTTCCAAGACCTCAATTATTTTCAAGAAGTCTTTAATAAAAATTCAGTTTTGCCTAAACTTCTTTTTATCTAATTTATTTACTTTATAAGAGAATTTGTTTTATCAAGATGCATGTGAAAATAGGGTCATGGGTAAATATAGCGAATGAGATTTTGTATGTTATCAAGTGGCACAAGTAGGACGATGAGTTTTATAGTATATTAGAACATTAGAATAAGAATAAACTCACCAAAGCCAACAGACTACCATGAGCACATTTGCCTACTGATTTCTATTTATATGCTTTAATATTTTACACATTTCCTCTTGTCAAATACCCTTTCCACTACTCTGCTCTTTTCTACTTCCACCCAGATAACTGTTCAGTTCTAACTTTATGCTTTGAAGCGCCTAGCACATTTTAAGTTTTATTTCAGCAAGAATCTATGATAACTACTACTATTAACACGATGTAAATATATGAATAACTATTTGTTTCTCATCAAGAGTGTTTCATATCAAGCAAGCAAATGGAATAGAAATAATAGCTTAGTTTAAGCAATTGAAACAGAGTTGCTATATTATGGAAATATTAGAATAAAAGAAATTACAATTAATTAGTTAATAACATTTAGACTACTTATTTGCAATGTATTACTATTAACAGTTGCTAATGCATTCATCAATAAAACGTTCATAAAATAGTCTTCCACCAAAGCAGTACTATAGAAAACTCAGGATCTGAGAGTATAGGCCCATAAAAAGCTTTTATATCATATAGTCTGCATATACAGATTTTCTTACAATACTTATGTTCAAATTATTTCAAATCCAACATTACCTCATGACGTCCTAAGATGAATAGATGGTACAGCAGGGTGTCACTCATCATGTATTATGCCATCATAATGTTGAAAGATATTAGGTTATAACTGGTGTTTTGTTAAAACTTTGAGAATAACCTAGAGTAAGTATGTCATTCCTAGAATACATAGCGTGCATTTCGTACCCAGTAATTGATACATCTTTCTCGAATCTAATGAAGAACAAAATAATTTTCTTATCTATCCAGTTAAGGATCAACATTATCTAAAATTATTGCAAAAATAGAGGAACTGTAATATTTCAGATTCACTGTGTTGATGATGATCTATTATTGCACAATTTTGAAAGCGTCAAATCACTTATATTAAAATCATATTGCAAAATACTCATAATCATGAAAAAATATTTTCTATCTATACCTATTAAAGTGACATGTGTTTGTCACATAGGCATTAATTTATTACTGCTTTATCCCTCACTTACTGTAGTACAACTCTAATGAAATTAAATTAAAGGAATATGCACTGCTTCAGCACAGTTCTTAAATATGTGCATGACTCATGTAAACACCATGATAAAACATAACCTTTATTCTTAGAGTCCACTCAAATTCAAACTTTTTTTTTAACGCAAATTCAAGCTAAAAAAATGCATATTATTGGATGATCTCAGAAATAGTGTATATTCATAGTACTCACAGGGAAACTGATCAGTATGAGTTCCGGCCACGCTTGCCTCTTTGTAGCTCATAATGAATGCTAAGCCCAACCAGTCAAACATTATACAGCTTGCAATAGATATATGAGAACATTGTCACACACAGGAAAAAAAATATATAGTACTAGACATTTCTACCAGACATTTTTCCTAAATGTAAAATAAAATAAGAATAATTCTTTGTGCAAGACAGAGAAGTTTGACAGCAACCAAATCCAAGAGTCCAAGTGGTAAAAAGCTGTTGAATATTCTTGGCACTTACCAAGGAAATAAAACAGCATGAAGAAATTTAAATTGCTTCTTATTTCACTAGCTATTTTCAATAGCTAGAATTTCTAGCATTTCTAGAATGATGTATATTTTGCACTTTATTTTTCTTCTCTACTTTTTCCCTCAGATATAATTGAGTCCTGGTTCAGGATTTTATACATACATGCACATTTGCATGCAAATTCACAGAGATAATCAAACCAAATGATGAGAGTCTTTGTTACAGAAACAAAATTGTCAAGTATTTTCAGATCAATCAGGATTTGAGTGTTGGCAACAGAGAAAAAAATATTGTAGGTCCTACGGGTCAAAACTTTTCTAAAAGCTACAAAAACACTCTTCCTCTTAAGAACAGAAACCAAACAATGTCTGACTGGAAATACAGCTTGAATTATAGCGAATTACAATTATATTCATACTAAGGTGCCAGGAAAATTGACCATTTGGAGTTTGTTCTTTATCACTCTAGAAACCTAGACTTGAGGGCATTTAAATAGTTGTAATCTGCCAGTAAAAATCAGCGTTAAAACAAAAACACAGGATTAAACTGTAATGAATCATTTATATGAGTATTTTGGCTAAGCACTTGGGTCTATATGAATTAAACACAAAACTCTAGGACTGAGGTTCTTTCTTAAAGCTACCCTGAGGGATACCCAGAACTCCACTAGTATTCTTTCGAAAGCTGCTTTTTACTGTACAAATTATAATTTTACCTGAAAATCGCCCGTGTTCTGAGTGCCCAGAAGAATCTAGGATCACATGTGAGGGGTTTTCTTTGCACCAGGGGCTGGGGAGTTTTTAGTTCTTTTGGATCCCGACAAGATAGGCACAAGCTTTCTTTTGAAAGGTAGCTGTTTTATTAATATACCAGAAAAAAAATGATTGCAAGTTATAAAATTCTACATCCCTTCTGATGCAAGATACTCAAGTCAGTAAAAAATCAGATGATTCTCCTCAGGAATATGTTGTGCTGATCTATGGTGAGATTCTTTACCATAGTGGTTTTATAGGATTTTATTAAAAACATTGTGGTACAAAAGGGTGCTTTGTGAAAATATGTTGCTTCACTTGAAGATGTAAAGGACAAGCCAGCAGTTGCATCACTGGGAACTTCCTTCAGGAACTTCCATTATAATTAGCAGGCGAAATTTCTCTTATATCAAGGAATATATGTAGCACAGCATATAGAATAACTTCTGCAGGTCATCTGATCCAACATCCTCCTCTCACTTAAAACACTCCCATTTTAGATGAGGTTGCTCAGTCAAGGCTTGGTAATCTCCAATGACAAAAGAGTCCACAGCTTCTCTGGGCAACCTGCTTATGTGTTTGATCACACTAATGATGATTTTTTTCTTAATATTTGATACGAATATCCTTTTTGTAACTTGTGTTTGTTTCATCTTACCCTATCACTCCACACCTCTGAAGAGAATCTGGCTTCATTTTCTCTATAACCTTCCCTGGGTAGTTGAAAACAACAATAAGATCATATCCCTAAATATTTTATATTCTGAGCTGAACAGATCCAGCTCTCTCAGCCTCTCCACATATACCACATGCTCCAAGACCCTGGTGGAGCCCTCTTGGTGGCCTCAGCTGGACTTGCTCAAATATGTCCATATCTGTCTTGTACCCAGCACCGGACTCAACATTCCTAATGTGGTCTCACCAGTGCTGATCAGAAGTGAAGGATCTCCTTCAGCTAGCCCTTCCTAGCACAGCCTAGATTGCTGTTGGCCTTCTTTGCTGCAAGCACACACTCCTTTAATTGGGTACAACCTGCTTTTTGCTGGGCCACCAGTTTCTTTTTTGCAGAGCTGATTTCCAGTTAGTTGGTGCCCCATCATCACTGTTCCATGGGGCTGTTCCACCCTAGACACAGGACTTCATACTTTCCTCTCCTGAACTTCATGAGGTTTCTGTCTGCACATTTCACTAGCCTGTCAAGATACCATTGAAAAAGACCTGTTATCAAGCATATCAGCATATCATAGAATCATTATGGTTGGAAAAGACCTTCAAGATCTTTAAGTCCAACCATAAACCCTTCAACACCATACCTATTAAATCACATCCCTAACTGCCTCATCTACACGGTTCTTGAACATTGCCAGTGACAGTGATTCCACCACTTCCTTGGGCAGCCTGTACCAGTGCTTCACCTTTCTTTCTGTACAGAAATTCTTCCTAATGTCAAACTGGAACTCCCTTAGTGCAACTTGAGACCGCTGAGGTCACTTGTCCTATAGTTACTCTGGAGAAGAGATCAATCATGTATCATCCTTCAACCTGCTTACAGTGTACTCTGTCCCATCACCCAATACTGGCATTAGTCTTGACCCGTGAGGAATACCACTAATAAACAGCTATCAGTTAGATTTTGTTGAGTCAATTTTCTGCTCATGTTGTAGTCCTCTAATCTAACTATCTCTCACCAATTTGGCTAAGGAAGACTGTGCCAAAAGTCTTACTCAAGTCAAAGTATACTTTTTCCACTGCTCTCCCTCTTATTCATCAAGTGTTATTAGCCAGTTCCCAGGAGGAAACTATAAAACATCCTAGAGACTGAAGTTAGGTCAACCATTCTCTATATTCACTTTCTCGTCCTTCTTGAAGACAAGCTTGATGTTTGTTCAGCTGTTCCAGTTATTAGGAACCTCACCCACTAGCCAAATAATTACAACAGCCAGCTCCCTCAGCATTGTTGTGCATGTTATTTGCTTTCATGAACTTGTGTGTGTTCATACTGGATAAATAGTTCTTGTCTTGATTGTTTTCTAATGTGGTTAATATTCTAAAGTGGTTAATAATCTAACCAACATGTACAAATTCTTGAGGTATGATTGTAGGGAGGAAGGGGCTAAACTGTTTTCCGTAGTGGCTAGTAATAGGACAAGGGGCAATGGTTTTAAGCTGAGGCACAGGAGGTTTCATCTCCAGGTGAGGAAGAACTTTACAGTGAGGGTGACGGAGCCCTGGAACAGGCTGCCCAGAGAGGTGGTGGAGTCTCCTTCTCTGGAGATCTCCAAAACCCGCCTGGATGCCGCCCTGTGCCACGTGCTCTAGGGGTCCCTGCTGGAGCAGGGGTTGGACTAGATGATCTCTAGAGCTCCCTTCCAACCCTAAAGATTCTGTGATTCTGTGATTCTGTAATACTTTATTCCTACAGATTCTGCCTCGAGGACCTGGGAGCCTGAGGCAAATGACAGAATTTACCTTAAAACATTACATTAAAAAAAGATGCCAGTAATGGCATTTCTTATAGCAATTGTAAGAAAAAAAATCATGAATAAAACAAACTGGTGCACAGATTGTGTTTATTCTGCATGATTATTCTCCTCAATGTGAGATGCATAAGAGCAGTTAAGAAAAAAAAAGTGTAAAGAATACATATCCAAAATGAATTTGTGAAAAAGAAAATAAATGCAGCTATTACAATTAGTGGACTCATTGCACATCACCCTTTTCATTGCATACATCTCTTTAATTACCTTATGCAAAACACAGGCAATCAGAGAGATGACGGAACTCTTATCCTTCAAACCATGTTCTACTTGGTATAAATCACAGCGTACTTCTCTTAAATGTTTAAAGACAAGATCTGCCAGACAATGTTCATTTGCCGTATTGTCAAAGAGAAGAATCAAAATGATGACTTTCATTTTAGTTTATATTCTATTGTCATAGCCACAATTAAAGACTGTTCTGAGCACAGAAAATACAGTGGAGAGATATTCAGTTCTTCAATACATAAAGCTGAAAGTGGTCAAGAAGATCACTATCATGAAAATCTCTCCTTTGGCAGTTAGTATACTGAAAAATAAAACAAACATGCAAAAAGACTGAAGTTGGATCAATTTTCTTCTCTTCCATTTGCATACTCTTCAGGATTGTTATTGTGATGAAGTTTGCTTAGCATTCTCAGGATTTGCTTGTTTTGGCACCAAAGATATCTGACCGTATATTTTTCAGGGATGAATCAAGACCAGCTTTTTTGGGGGGAGTTAAGACAGTCACTTGCATGGTGGCAAAGGTTTTTTAATTTTTTTAAGCAAGCTGCAGCTGAAAGAAATTTTAATATAATAATTTTCCTTCAGAAAATACCATTTTCTCATAATGTGAAATGTTTTATAGGAATGTGCCAATTTTGAATTTATTTTTAATGAAATAAAATCAATGAATTCTCATGCATTTTACCAGTTTGAGAACATTTCCTTTCACTAATATCAAAACATTTTGTTTTATATTTAATATATTTGCATCTGCTTCAGTATCAAATGTTTCATGTTTCTGAAGAAATCATTTTTGCTTCAAATTCCATTTCATAAAATAACAAGCAGAATTTGAGCTATTTATTCTAATTGGTAACAAAAGAGCACATAAAACTAGAAGTCTAATTTCTTACATCTTCTATTTGTCACATATATATATATATATCTCACATATATAAAATATAAAATATAAATTCTAATTTTGGCTCGACTGGCAGTGGAGAGATGTAGTCTTACTTTAATGCTCACTTCCTCCTCCTCTGCACTCAAAACTCCAGTACTGTGCAGATTTTAGATGTACCAGAAAACCTTGGTATTCAGCATTTATAGCCTTTAGGACCTGTCTAGCTGTCTAAGGTTTTAGAAATGTACTAGTCCCTATGGGTTTTCTAAACAATTGTTGTCACTTTTCTAGTGAACTACACTTAAATACAATTTGCTAGAGAAGGACTAACACAATTCCCTTGGCCACTATAGCCAGGGTTTTTGATACCATTCCAGGAAATCTTGCCACTGACAGATTGCTGATAGTTCTGGGAATAAAGTTCAACTCCAGTACATTGGGCTTCCCAATACCTTAATGAAATTCCTGGAAGGGCCCTTTTTAGAGAGCAGTGCTTAATGGAATGACATAAAAGCAGGAAAATGCAAGGAACACAGGTGTGAGAGACATGTTTTCTCAGGTTACTCTAATTTCAGGGATATAACACTGTGAAAAATGTCAGGGAAATAATACTCTTAATTCCTCTGATATATCTTCACAATAGCAGGTTGCCTTCTGAAAACATAAATGTATCTGAAAGCAAAAACATTACAGGCAACATTCATCAGTCGCATAGGTACTCAGTCCAATAACTTAGGTTACATTAGCATCATCTGGACAACTTCACACATCAAAGACTTATATAAGTATCCTCACCACACATGCAAGTTATTAAGTTGTGCTGCTCCATTTTACTGATGGAGAGTTAAGGCACAATGAGGCACAAGGCATTAGTTCACCACGAAATAATTTATCTGTGACAATATTCACTGTTCACAGCATGTACTTTTTACACCCTAGAAACTGCTGAAATTCACATCTGCTCTCCAGGATTTCCACAGAGGCATCTTACCTATGAAAAAGGGCTGAGGAACCTGAGAATCTCAGGCCACTTTTCAGCAAAAGCAGGTTCATACTCAGGCAGAAATTGTCAGCTGAAATCAGGATAAAAATGAAAGGGACTATCAGAGGTTACAGAGTATATTTATTCCATTTCAAAATATCCTTAAGATTGAAAGTTACAAGAAAATGGTTTAATTTCCCCTTAATTGAGAAATTCATCATAAGTCTCTACTATCTTAGGTGTGCACTCAAATATTAGGACATTGCATAGAACGATGTCCTGTTAGAGTTTGTGGTACCCACTCAGGAGTGCTCTATCAATAGGTACCAACTTACCTCTTGGGCAGAAGATACAGGTGAGACCTACATCAGGCCTCATCAAGGTTTAGGTCATAGCTGCTCAATATTTCCAGATTTAGATGATTCCAGGAATATTCTGGAAAATACCATAAGGCCTTGAGACTTTTTTTTTTCCACTGGGGATCTCACAACTGAATTTAGGTGCTGTACATGATAATTCTTATTTGAGTTCTATCAAGCTCAGGACATCTGGGCCAAGCAATTCACAGTGTGTATCTTGAAGATTTAAAACACTTTCTCTTAGCTCTGAAGACAGTACCATCATACTGCTGGATTAGACATCCTACCAGCATTTTCTTGCTACATACTTACACCATGTTGGCAAAATGCCTACTTTCACCTGAAATATATTTACAGACAAGGATTCAGAAAAGAAATCAGACACCTGCATTGTCAGAGTGACACTCTCACAGATGGAGAGAAAAGATACCATGTGTAATTTGTTGCCACAGTAAAGTATGGTGTAATGAGAACTATTAAGAGAACTATCACGCAGAACACTGCAAAACAGAACAATTTAAACCGCTTGCAGACTGGCCTCAAAAACAGCCTTAAGTGGGTCCCACCCACAAGGCTAAATTCGGAAGAGGTGTCAAGTGCGGTAAATAGAAGCCTGGTAGGAACTATTTCTCTCAAATAATACACCTTGGAAGAGAAGCCCATAAAACCTTGGGTTTTTTCTCCCTATTCAGGGAGCAGCAATGCCTGAGGCAGGCAGGCTCAGGCAAGGGGAAGAACAGGAAGAATTGTGCATGGTTTTTGCTCACTTATACCTTGTGTTCTTTTAAATCATTTAGGAAGAAGATATTGCTCCAGCTTTTCTATCCTGTACATATAACTATATGACAAACTTTTTTGGCATGTATATAGTGTATACATTTCAAAATCTCTGCTTTTTTTTGCTATAATTATTGCCTTTAAACTATGTAGATATGTCCATAGAAATGAGTCACTTCTGAAAGGGCTGGAGCCAGGAAAATTAACTGAGATCATGCAATTGCAAATAGTTTTGCCAAACTAAGAGCACCAAGTAATGCAGTTAGTCACTGAGAGGTGATTAACTGCCAGTGAAAGTCAGATTCTGATTCAAAAGCATAGCTCTGGTTAATAGAAAGTGCTGAATGGGATATTTCCTCTGATAAGATTATTTGCAAAACATTTCACTGTGTGTGTGTGTTATTTTTTAATCAGCTATTCATCAGAATGAAGCAGGTGTCTCCTCCTAAAAAATGCTGAAAACTCTGCTTAATCATATTGTACTGGTTTATAATTAAAGGCTTTCTTCTGCAGTCATAATAATACCATGAGGTTTTTGTTATCCACTGGTGTTATAAACGCAGGCTTAAAGTCTGCTGGACTGAGAGAAGGGGGCAAGGGGGCAAAACAAACACTTGACTTCTCCAATGTTACTTCACTTCTGTCTCTACTGCTTCTATAGTTCTAGATTTAGGTAGATTTTTTATTTGTTTGCTTAATTCTGGCCTGAAGTTGTTATAGTAAAAATCCAGTGAAATTAGTTTACTAATACTTTTTAAGAAGCAAAGTTAATGCCTTAACGCTTCTTCCAGTATTTTACATAGCCAGAGGAGCCCTTAAGAGATGTGCTAGGCTGCTTAAAAAATGGTTTTGAAAGAAGCAAAGAAATGTCATGAATAGGTAATTACATGTAGGAATAATAGTCATTTTAATTGTATTTACTCTGCTAATCAGAGACATTGGGAGTTGCATCCATTTATTGAGAGCTTGACAGGTTTTATCTTAGAGCATTTTATAATTAAGGTAATATATTCACTCCCTGCTTGAGGTAATAAATATTCCTAGATTATTTAACATGGAAAGTAAAGTATTTTAGTCAGCTGAAAGTAGGCAAAGCATATTCTCAGGGACAAATTCTTTTTTCTTTTCCAATTAAGTCTAAGATTTAAAAGAAAAAAGTCTTTATTCAACATTTTGAGTTGGAGGGACTACAGAAACAAATCCTTCAGCATATTACTTTGACCTAAATTGCTAGTAATTTCTTTGTTTCACATAATTCAGGTAGTTCATTAGCATCTATAACCTAGACAAAACAAAAGCTTTCTTTTTTTCCTTTTCTTTTTTTTTTTTTTTTTGATAGCTTGCCTTGCCTCACACACTCATCCTCAGAAATATGACAACAGCTGGCAGACTCAGTGGTGCAAAAATGTCTGATTCATTTAGTTTGTTGGAAGATAGAGATATTCATGTGAGGAATCCACTTGTATTTAAATTTGGGCTAGTATTCTCAGTTTGTTCAATTATTCCCTGTTTCAATGTTCTACATTTGCTTTTATAAATGTAGTGTTCTTTTTTTTTTTTTTAATTCCCCTAATGCCATCACCAGAATGGAATTACATACCTCAAATACTTCTTGTCCTTTCTTCTTTTTTTTTTCATTCTCTAGTGTACTCTACTATCACATATGCCAGGCACAAGGGCTACAAAAAAGTGCAGGGATCATGAATTCTGCTTTACCAAACCATTTTCACATTGTGCAAATCAGCAGTCTGCTCTGAGACTGCAGTAGCATATTCTGTCCTAGAGGGTAAGGATTGCTACTCAAAACTGACTAAGTAGCAGTTCCAAATCTGGGTTATAGTGATAGAAATATGGTCCATTAAACTATTTTTTTCAATACTAATATCAAGCTGATATTCCTGATAATTGATCAGAGAAACTGGAGTCGAGTGGCAAAAAGAAGAGGGTATTCCATTGTCCCTACATTTTTATTAAGTACTAAAGGTCTTTCATATTTCAGAAGTATAAAATGTATTGATTACAGCTGGTCATTTATGCCACCCAACATTACTATGTGAATTTGTGAGGGAGGCAGGTAATTAATACACACTCCCACTCTTCTGGTACTTGCCTTTCTCTGTATTGAAAGTAGACATACAAAAGGCATTAAAAGTTTGATAGTAGCTATACACAGGTGACCATACACTATGAATGCTAAAATCTTAATAATAGCATTTTAAGCAGCAGCAAATGTGAACTGTCATCTTAACACTTTTTGTGGCTGTCCTTGAATGATATTTTCACATTGTGTTCTCAACAAAGTCCTTTCCAGCTGGTTGCTTTCTCCCTCCCTCAAACACGGTATTCCATAAGATATACCACTGAGAAATGAACTGGTGATATAAACACTAATATGCATGTGCTAGGATAGAGTAGTGCTCTGGGTATACAAATGTGCCTTACTAGCACAGATTTGAGGCTAATTAAATATCTGTTGTGTTGTAAAACACTCTCAGGATCATTCTGGCTTTAAGTGTTATCAAGACTTTTTAGAGCTCTCAAAGTGGCACTAAACAGAGGAACATACACATTTCAGCACTGCTCTCTTTTTCTCACTTTCCACTGAGGTCTCCTGGTTATTTCATTTTAGAAAGAAAGATTGCAGCGAGTATTCCTTCCTTGAACACACTTTGCAGCTGTCCAGCTTTAACTGGCAAATTCTGCTAGGATAAAAGTATCAAAATGGTGAAGACACACGAGAAGAGAAATAGTAATGTAAGAGTTTTGATTAGCATTTCGAGGAGTCGATTATCAGCAGTTCACAAAGATCTTGCAGGTCTTCAAATTCAGTTTTGTGGAAGGGAAGTCTTTTACTAAAAACTAGTGAATCATTTCATAAAGCACATGGAATGAAGCTTATACCTGCTTATACCTTACAATGCACACCCATGAATTCTTTAGCACTCTTATTTCTACGGAAGATTAATAATTCAAGGATAAATGTATTGCTTTAATATTGCTCTTCCCTTGACATTCACTTAATAAAGTCACAAATCATTATGTTAGCATAAGACAACAAACATTTAGCACCAACTTTCAAGTGTATTGTTCCGTGGTGATTATACCTAAGGGGAAAAATGCCTGAGAGAATTTATGTACATAATATGGCCCACCAGGAGTGTAAAACAGTAATGCTTCAGATTGAAAATAAGATTTTAATATGTGTCTATACATTAAGGAATAAAGAAATGAGATTGCTTTTGTAAGAAATCCCATAATTCTATTCTAGCTGCATTTTTAGCAGGAGGAATAAAATAAAATAAAATAAAATAAAATAAAATAAAATAAAATAAAATAAAATAAAATAAAATAAAATAAAATAAAATAAAATAAAATAAAATAACATAACATAAGCACATATATCATTTAGAATAAGTTTTGGGACATATCAAGTGGAATTCAGACAGATTATTATGAATGTATTATATCACCTTTTCAGTTGCTGCTTTTTCACTTCTGCCTTTTTTAATGTTCTCTCTACATATCATTCTTTTCATTCATCCAGTAAAGATCCAAGGTACTATTTGTACTACTTTGGCACCTTCCCACTGCTTGTTCAAACAAAATAAAAAAGAGTCCAGATAATCCTTTTTTTCCACTCTGTTTTCTCTGTTAAAGTAAATATTTCCCAGTGAATAAATCAAATTTAAAGTCACTATAACTATAAAATAGTGCTTTCTATGTGCAAAAGACATTTTTTCATGTTGTTTTAACTTATTCTCAGAAAGCTATTATTTTGCCTTCTAAAAAGCTGTTGGTCTCATTATTCGTAAGTACTTTTCATGCAGTAAATGATCTTTGGCCATTAAGTCATTAATTCTTATGTCAGTCTGGATAGCCAGCACTTTACAATTGAAGAAACTGAAACTGAAAGAATGAACTGAATAGCAGGTATGACAGTATTCAAACATGAAAACAATAAAAAGTGTAAGTGCGACTTTCTTCTGAAAGCGAGGGAATGGGTGCTTTGCCCAGGGCTACAGAAGCAATCATTATCTAAGACAGGGTTAGATTGTCTTTACTCAGAGGAAGATCAAATCTTACTCTTTACCAATAATATATGGCTCACATTCGGTACTGTTATCAGGAAGACTTAAAGCACAGCGCAAAGGATCGCCTGTGTAATTACTACATAATTATGCTGTAACTTTATACAGTATGAAATGGAAAATCAAAAGAGGGCAATTCATATGCCTTAGGTCCTCTTTCTGACCAAGAATGACACACAAGTCCTCTGAACCATACATCTACTTGAGAGCACCATCACTCTTGAAAAAAAATTCACAGCAAGTAGTAAGATAACTAGGCTTATGAAGTAGATGTCTTCATAATATTCCATTCCTTTCTCACAGGGTTTGGAAAGATGTAAAAATTGCATGAAGTCTTTATTAAATATTTCCTTGTTAATCTATCATGTTACTTTAAACATTTCTCTTCTACAGTCATATCCTATTAGTAACCAACCATCCCCATTATTCAATAGAAACAAAGATTTATCTCATTGTCAGTATTTTTATTGAATTAATGGAGATGATGAATGGTAGTGCAATTTAAAGAAAACGACAATTCAAATGTTGCTTAGACCTCTGAGGGAATTTATTGTTTGAAATCATAATTGTCATTGCTTGACAATGAAACAGCCAAAATTTCAACAAATCTTGCAGAAGTCCATAATAAAAATGTGGTATTTGTTATCTTTATATGTTGCAATCCACTTTATAATATACCTAGAGGAAAAGAGCAACAAAAGATGAAGTTCATCCATTAAAATGTTCTTTTTGTTCCTGAGGATTTTCAAAGATTTTCATTGTCTGCTGAAGGATAGAAGCAATGTCTTGGATCAGAGCAACGCAGCAATGAAGCAGTTCTATTCAGCTACAGATCTGTTTGCTTCATTTTCAGAATAGGAGTGATGAAAAGCTTCCAGGCAAATGTTTGTTTAGTGGTTATGTTTGGAGAGATGCAGAATTTCCCCTTGAAATCATCATTAGCCAGGTCACTCAAGCATAGCTATTTCTGTTGCTATTGTTGCAAGGAATAGACTCTTCACCTGCATTCTGAGATTTTTCTTTTTCTGAGGTTTTTGTTGTTGTTGTTGTTCGAAATCCTTCAGCAAATGCAGTAGCAATTTGTAGTTATTATAAATAGCAGTTTTCTGACTAGAAATTAATCTCAACTCATCTAAACCCTGACAACAGACACTTAATATCACTTAAAAGTTGCTATTACCCTATTTGACCCCCAGATAAAATTATAAATATAAAATCTGTTAGATTTTAAGAAAAATTAATATAAATTCACTTAGAAATATAGTAAGTTAAAAATAAAACACAAAAGCAAAACCAAACTCCGCATTAAAAAGCAAGCAGCAATTGTAAGTAAAAAAGAACCCATTTTAGGTTTCTTTTTTCATATTATTCTCAATTCTTTTGTAGCCAAAAAAGGTCTGTTTATGCTTTTCTTGATCCCATTGATATTTTTGATAACAAAATCAACCCCTTAACTATTTTTCTATCAGTGCAGCTGTAAAACAGTTTCTCTTAACTGCATTTTTTTACTTTCCGTGTAAAGATTTGGCAGCATGACTACTTTCAGCAGCCCTTCTTCTCCCACTTCAACAATTTTTCAACAGCATATGAGCGGTCCATATTTTATTTCAAAAACAGTAGACACAAATCTGATTACAAGAATAGTAATAACAAGCAGGATGCCTGGAAAACACCGACCATTGCCTTATGGGCATTGCCAGGTGAAATCCTGACTCTCTTTACTCTCTTCCATTTTCTAGTCCTTTGGCAGGTCTAAAGAATGAAACTTGTCAGATTCATCTAGATAGAAACCTGCAAAGCACTAGCCTATCTCCTGGGGCCTGTAGTGTCTCTGAAAGGAGCCACTCTCCCTGCACTCTATGAGCTGAACAATCCATATTTCTTCTGGGATATCTGACTGAAATCTGGATTGTCATCATCAAAAGCCAGATAGACTAGTAAGTCTATCTAGTGATGGGCAAGACACAACTACATGGAAAAGCAATATTAAAACAAAAGGCAGTCATGTCTTCCCTAAAAGTAGTTGTTATTTGAGGCCTACTTCTTTGTAATGTATGTAGTCATTTAGATCGGTACAAGGAAATCCCAAAACATAGTCTTTCTGGTAACTTCAGCAGACTCTGCTAAACGTGGGTGGATGACACAGAAGTTGTCTGGGAGTAGGCTCAGAATTATCCTCTTCCTCGGCTTTCCAAGTTCTGAATCTGGTGCAGGATAATTAGCTAGTAACATGACCAAAGAATCCGATTTTGTCAGTACATTGTGCATAACTTTCAGATTCAGATTGCTTTCATCCTGCTGATGACCAGCTGAACATTGCTAGCATCATTATGTAGAGTTGGATATATAATTCTAGCAATCCACATTGCTAGTATTTGAGACAAAGCCATTTTGTAACAACATCTTTGGTGCTCTTTTCTGCTATCTCTTTTGGGGCAGGTATTCAAAGACACATGGTAATAATATGCATGAGTTGAGAAGTCAAATTAAGAATTTTTACAGCAGAATAGATAAAGTTATCACATCTGGAAGTGAAATCATTAAATCTTATTTACAGAGATACCTGATATACACAAGTACTATTTGACCAGTCAGTGGAGTCATTGCAAACATATTTTCTTAAAAATTAAGAGCTTCACATTGCATAAGAATGCACAGAGGGAAACTTGATGGCAAAAAAATATTCCTTGAGTTAAACTAGAGTTGAAAAAAAGGGAAAAGATCAAAAAAGGAATATGTCTATACTTAAAAAGAAATTAGAAGTGCCATTTTTAGGACACTATATTTTAGGACACTATATTTTTTCAGTGGATGAAGGGCTTTTTTAAATGTGCATATTCTTAATTACCTGCACGACCCTTTGCAAATCTGAAAAGTTCAGTATCTTATAATTATGTTTTCGGTATCCCAGAGATACAGTTTTTTGTCACTGACCTGAGATTTTTATAGCTCATCGTAAATCAAATTAGTCTTTTCAGAAACACCAGATGGTATTAATTATACAGCTGTAGAACTTTGACAAAACCTTTACAATGTGTTACTATTTTCTCCCTAAAAAAAAAAGCTTTTTATGATGTATAGTAATATGTATGTATGTATGTATAGTACAGTGCTTTAAACAAATCTACAAAAAAAGGGGGAATAGATGAAATTTACAAATTTTACGATTTCCTTTTTTTTTTGTTAATACTCACTTTTTGTGAGTGGCACTGTATCTTTTCAAGTGCTTTTTCCTTTGAACTTTAAACTTTTCTGCACATCTAATATTGTGGAAACAAAAGGTTGCTCAAAGGGGAAGAAGAATTTGGATGCAACCTCCTTCAGAACTCAGTACATCTCTTTTTCAATCCGTAGAATGTGCTGTAGATGAATTAAAAGAAATAAAGAACCGTATTACTTCTGTCTGCATCTATTGGTCGATCTACCTGGGGAGCTCATTAGTATGTGACTCCTTTATAGTCAGTCAATGTACATCTCAAAATATTATAACTCTCTGAAAAATTGGCTAGGTAAAATAAGAGTGGATTTTTTTTTTTTTTTTTATTTCAGTGGCAATGGAGCTAAATTCAAATTGGTCCTTGCTGATGCCCAGTCAACAGGATGAAGAGATCTTCTAAAAATAACTTAGTATTAGATGCATACACATAAAAGGCTTAACACAATATGACTTACACCCACTCAGTGCCAATTCTCATAGTGTTTACTTGACAAACTTGCACGGACAGGAAGAATAAGATGCCATACCATTAAAGGAGATTATCATCCATCAGCAAGGTTACTTAACAACTCATTAAAGTATGTGATCAGTGTAACACATGACTAGAACAAGTGCCCCTTGCCCAGGCTCTCCCCAAAATTTACACAAAGGGTGAAACCTAAATCAGGACATAACAACATAAATAAGACAAAGTAGTAAATTAATAATTTACTTTGGAAGGGACTTCTGGAAGTCTCTGGTCTAGCCTTCTACTCCTTGCTTTTATCAATTAAAATTTGTAGGGCCTTACTCAGTCAAGTACTGAATATCTTCAGGGATGGAGGGTTCATAACTTCTCTATGCAATCTGTTCCAGTGTGATTCATGGTCATTTTTTCCCTCATATTTAATGAGGATTTGGGGGTTTTGTTTGTTTGTTTGTTTTTTATTTTGTCACCTTAAAGAGAGAGATGAATCTTCTTCCACACTTTTGATTTGAAAGTTCATCTAAAGAAAAAAATTTATTCACAAAGCTAACTTCTTAATACTAGCTCACTTGAATGTGTCATTGCTGGACCTGTCTATGGTTTAGATCACCTAAGCATAATGTCAGTAGTTAGGTGCCTCCATTAAATTCCTTCTCCAATTATTTTTCTGTTTTGGTCTTAAAAGCTAAGTATTATAGGAAGGTGGGGAAAAAAAATCAATAAACTCTTATCTCTAACCCATTTTTACAATAAACAGTAGTCTCCTCACACTCCAGTGCTTTTACAGCTCTTATTAAGAGAACTGAGAATTCAGTCTATTTGATTTATAATTGGAAATCATAAACTATAACATTCACCTGCTGTTCATATGCACAAATGAAATGATACAAGGCAGTTTCATCATTCAAAATAGTAATTGGCATGAACCAGCTCTGGAATGCAGTGTACAGATCCCTAAGGTCCACTAACAAGCTGCTGTAAATACATGCAGCTGTAGAGGGAAAAAAAAAGGAAAAACAATGCAATATTTTTCACATAATTTTGGGGTTGATTTATTCAAGTAATGGAGGCAGAGAAATCTGTTTTGTTTTTATTATTTTTTTCCTGATGCTACATATGTTTATGTAAAGTGGGGATGACATTATTGATATGAAGGTCTTACACTAATCTGAAAATGAATTCTTCTCAGAGAAAAATCAACCACAGAATAGCAAAATTATTTACAGGTGATTCAAATTAATGTAAGCAATCTTATAGTGATCTAGTCACCTGGAATGTTAATTCCATTACTGAAATTTTATACTTCAGCATGCAGAAAGAGAAGGGTTTTATTTAAATCTAGAGTACTTTTAAATATAATTCAAAATGAATCTGACCTACGTTAATTCTTCCCTAGGTGGAGAAGGGACCCAATTCAGCAAAATAGTTAGCTATTTGTCTAATAAAAAAAAAAAGAGAAAGAAAGAAAAGAATTAAATATTGACTTTCTAAGGAAACTTCTTTTAGAGAACTGTACTCTTTAGTATATTATATTTATAACACAGTGATAGGAAAAACAGAAAAATTGAGAGATGAATTAACTCTGATAAGCTGTGATCATCTATGATTAGGTGATCAGCTATGTGCCTAAGCTGTGTATATATATGTACATATATATGAAGCCTTGTACGTCTATGGAAAATACACAACTGAAGAGATCAACTTTTATGTAAAATTATTAGTTACATCTTTCAGTAACTCTAGTTTTTTGTTTGTCTTCTTGCAAAATGTAGGATGGCACTGTCATTTCTGATATTACTCTCTATCTTAGGGTAAATGTTGACCTTTTGTAAACAACCTGTATATCTAAAGCAAAAATGAAAGTAAACAAAATTCTGAAAAACTTACCTCTTTTGAGGAGAAAATATTAACAGAAGCTCTTGATATCAGTGCATCTAAAAATCATTCTTGTCTACCGACTTGTTTTTGTAAAGAAAAATATTGAATTGTTCTTGACCTTTCAAACCACTGCAGCAAATGTGCTCTATAACCAGAAGTAGGTCAGTGACATTACAGTAGAAAAGGGGGGGACTGTCATATACAAAGTCATTTTTCTTATATATTTAACACATTAGTGGTTAAGTGAAACAAGTCTGTGACCTGAAGTCTGTATTTTAAGAGGAAGTTGAATAATTAGTGCCAGCTGTCTCATAAACTCCTTTTATATAAAAAAGCCTAAAACAAAAAAGAAAGAAAAACAAAAAAGTAAATGACAAGCATTCATTTAGACATTTTAGATGAGTTCAAGAGAGCCATTCTCTTTTAGCCGTGCCCTAAAATATAGTAGTGTAGAAGCCATTAATGAGTACCTTTGCTCTACCAAAACAGTGTTTTTACTTTTTTTTTTTTTAGTTTCAACTATAGGCTGGCAAAATAGGATCTAACCTAGGACAACACCAGCCTGCAAGTGTAGAAATCATGGAAGATAAAAAGCTCATGGCAGGAAAGAAGTATTGCAGTTTCCATGTTGACATCCTGGTCATCTTAAAAATAAAGTCTAATTTAGGCATTAATTTCTGGTTCCATTCAGCCCAATAAAATACATTTTAGATGAGGGATAACTACCCAGGGACATCCATCCCAGGAAGTATGAGATGGTACCAGGGCCAAAAATTTACTGCTAAGAGATTTTATTCCTAGTGAGAATTTGGGAGGTTGTTTTCTAACTCACCTTCCTCTGAAAAGCATTTTGGCAAAACTATGGCTTCCAGAGAATATCAGCCATCTATCCCTGACAAACTTCAACTGAAGAGAAGAGCAATTGCCTCTAAAAACTTTACTGAAGATGTGTTTTCTTCTAAGTTTAGGAGCTAAATGCCCCAAAGATTTACTTTATATTAGCTTTTTTTTAAAGGATAATAAGTATGACTCATTTTACAAACTGAAGGGATGAAGTGGCACTTTCTATAAAAGCTACTGTGAAAGCTCCACAGTCCCGGTTGCTGAACCCTTCACAGAGACTGGAGAGGAAACATGGATTTTCTTTGAGAAGTGCTCTCACCGGCTGACATGGGGCTTGTTCACAGTCTTATCGAAGTCACTGGGAGTTCCTCTATGGACCTGAGAGGAACAGCCTGTACCCGTGTCAGCTGTATACGGTGGCACAGTCCACATGGTGTAAACAGACAAAGATTTTGAAGAACTGATTTTGATTTATTAAAAGTTTTTTTCATTTTATTGTGTAACTTTTTTTAATATCTGCCAGAGATCAGGAATTTGATTGCTAACAGCTAAAAGAGTTAATGCCTACCAGAAACCTGACATATTTCCAATCTCCCCACAGTTTTCAATTTCTGTCTTTCTAAAAGAATGGATTAAATGGCTTTAGTACTTACATCGTATTGTGCACCAGCCCACAGGAACCTTTTGCTGTCCCTACAAAAACTGAACATGAAGCTAAAGTCATTCCTGGTGCTGTGTCACCAAGTTCACTAGAGTTGCTCCAGGAATACATTTGGTCTGTCATCTCTTCACTGAAGTTCAGGAAAACGGTCTGAATTGCTTCTGATATAAGCATGACCACTGAAAAGTAAATTTAGGCTACAGACTGTGAATTGTGATGCTTTCTCTTGGTTATTATCCTAAAAATACCAACTTTTCTAGGGACATTTGCAAGTCTATTTATTATTTGATGATTAGGAGCAAACAGCACAACTATTAAAAAGCTTCCCCATTGCTAAATTACTTCTGCAGTTTTGTTCTGTTTATTTGTTACGGTAATTGTTTCTGTCACTTCTCTTTATCCAGAAAAAATGCTTCTTCATTATAAGTTTTAAAGGTATAAAAGCTAACAAAACAGAAATTTCCTAATGACAAAGTCATTTTTCTCTTCTTTTACTTTAAACAAAATATTTCTATTTTAAAGGCATAGAATATTTTTTCTTTAATTTTCTCTTGTTGGCCTTGATTTTCCTTTTTGAAAGTTTACACCTAACTGATGTAAATTCACTGGATATGTAAAAAAAGAGAAATGAATTCTACATTCAACCTAGAAGATTCTATAATATTTGTCTAGATTCTGTCTTTTCTTTGGCTTTCCTGAAGAATTTGAAATTCACTCTTAGTTTGCTAGAAGCTTTAATTACTTGGCAGTTTTGAAACTGTGAAACCAACAAGCTCAGTGAGGCTGTATTTGCAATTCAGCCTCTTGATCCTAATGATTGCTTTAGTTTTCCATTAAAGCTTTAATTTTTGTAGGTTTGCTGTGAGTCCTAAGTTCTATTGGCGCTACAACCAGTTCCTTTCCTGCTCAGCTGGCCATTACTGCTGAATTAATTTACTGATCTGAATCTGCTACCCTCCTTAAAGGAAATGCCATATTCTCATTATATCCTTCCATTACACTAAACATATAGCCATCATTTAGGTTATGTCTGGCTTTAATGACATTTAGTGACATTTCCTGTCACTATTATAGTTAGTTATCCACTCATGGTTGCAGTGTGCTTCTTTATGTCTCTAGGACAGTTGCAATAAAGCTGTATGGAGAGAATGATTCTGTTAGCATTTCTTATACATAAGTCTTATGTGAGCTGTACACATCTGGGGAAATTTTCCACTACACCTAATATATTTTTGGATTCATTTATGCAATGTCAACTACTAGAACTTTCTTTGTTGCTATTGGTTTCATTTCTGTAATGCAAATCAAACTTAACTATCCTTCTTCACAAACATGAAATAATGCATTTTTACTACTTGGTAATTACTGTTGAAGATTTTAAACTAGCAGCAAAGCAAAATTATGGAAAAAGTGGTGAGTAAATTCAGCAGTGCCTTGTTGACAGATTCTGTGACATAAAACTTCTTTTTCAGCTATGTTTATTTACATGTACAAGCACACAAAGGCTGACTTAATTGGATCAAAACGTAAAGAGAGAATGCTTTTCCAAAATAGTTGAAAATCTAATAACAAAGCTCTGAATATCAGTTTCAGGATACTGTGTGGGTTTTTTGGGTTTGGGTGGGTTTTTTTTTTCAAACTCTCTTGAAAATAAAATAATCAAACAAAGGATTAAAGGTTAGCTGTAAAACTAGGCATTCATTATGTACCATTCCCTCAAAACTGCACAACTGCTCTTTGCTTAACTGTAGTTTGGGATGGGCAGTGCTTTGTCACCCTGACACTCCTCAGCTGCCAGCTCCAAAAGGGACAAGGGGCCTGTGGGTAGCTCAGTGTATTAAGTCTCAAGATGCCCAGCTTCTGTTCTTGGCTTTGCTAATGATTCACTGTGCGATACAGAGTAAATTACTTCACCTGACGGAGTCTCAGTGTTATCAGGATAGCAACATAAAGCATTCTGAGATGCAAAGATGTTTGAGTTATTATTATTGAGCTATTATCATTTATTATTTATTCTCTGCTCTTCTGTGAGAGTTTTTTAAAGATGTTGTGTGCCAACTAACTCGCATTTTTCTGTAGCAAGTAATCTACAGTTGTCTCAAGAGTTAGGGAGCGAGTACAACGATAAACAAATTTTCCTCATCTCACTTCCATAGAATTCCTGCACAAGTAAGTTCTTCACATGAAAATTATCACCTCTTCAGTGAGGTGTGGATGAAGTGTGGATGAATTTCCAGCAAGGAAACATGATCTCCCAATTCGTTTCTCTGCACTCCATGATCCATCCAAGACGAAGAAGATGTGCTTTGATCAACCAAAGCCTGTCTAAAGATCATTCACATCAACTACAACAGCACTGAAAGGCACTGAGTATTGAAGACCAGCAGGAAAACCATCTTCTACCAACTGCTGTCAGTGTAAAGGTTATAATGTTGAAGATTTTCTCTATCAATCAGAATCATGCAGCTATTTAACTTTGCAAGGAAAAAATCTTCGTTTTTTTCGAGTGTTATTCCATACTGGAATTTAAATTGTCTTTGTATGCCAGCCCCAGCTGTTGTTTTTATTAGCTTTTCTTCAAAAACTGGCAAAAACAGTATGAGAGTTTTTTTCAGAGTTTTTTCTTCACTTCTTAACGCCCACACAGCTGTAGCAAATGCAATGAGTTTTAGTTGTGTGACAGTTCAGATAACAACAGAAATATTACAAAATTTGAATATGCACCAAGAAAAAAATTCACTTCCAGTCTGATCCATTTACTACCTTAGACAGATTAAATATGGTATATATGGACTCAAGGAGGTGACTTTACACGACCTTTGGCAAGAATCTCAACTCTTTCTGCTGATGCTCTGGATCATCACATTGATATGATAGAAATCCCCTCAAACAGGACATAGTACATAGGATTTGGCATGATGCTAGCCCTGACTAGAGATGTGTCCTCGTTTGGAAGAATCATAGGATCATTATGAGTGGAAAAGACCTTCAAGATCATAAAGTCTAAACACAAACCAGGCAGGGGGTTTGTTGTGGTCAGCAAGAGCTTGTGTCTACCTGCACACATGAGTTACAGGCATTCTCCTAGCAGGGTCTCCTGCAGACATTGACAGGCAGTCTGGTGAACGCTTTTGCCTCCAAATTTGCCACCATTTGCCTCACAGAGATGGGATATATAAGAGGATCAGCTGCCACCACATGGAGCTCTGCAAGTCTATAAGCTGCTGCTGCTGCTTGGGCTGTCAGTGAGAACAGGTCCAAATCAGGGTCATGTGGGAAAAACAACACAAAATATTTTAGTGCAACTTCTACTCCTATTAGAATCACACTGCTGAATTTCATCCCTCTTCTTTGGGAAAGCACTGCTAGAGCAGAGATAGGTTGTTCAGCTTATATCCACACTGGAGTTTTGCTATATTTGCTGTAGTTATTGCCTAAAGCATCAGCTGACACTTAGTTTCAGTCTTGCTGTTTGGTTGAAATCTATCATTAAGGTCTTAAAATTTCCAAACATTTTCTTCCTTTCAATCTCCTAGAAAGGAAAATAGCAGCAGAGAATATAAAATATGCTGCTGTTCCTTCATAATAGCTGCAACTCTGGCATTTCCTGAAAATCTATCTTCTTAAATTTAAGAGCCAATAAAAAATAAAAAAAAAAAAAAAAAAAAAAAAAAAAAAAACAGGAGAAAAAGGGAAGGAGATAAATGGGAAAAGGCCTGCAAGAGAACATGATGATTTTGCAAGCACTAAGTAGAGCAGGTCTACAAAGCGCTCAAATTACTAGAAAAGCTGGCTGCTTTTTCTGTTATAGATGCAGACTTATAAAAGTGAAAATAGCAAATGTTATGTGTATAGTAAGAATGTAATAGGTCAGAAAGCCAGACCATGCATAAGCCTACAAGTTCAGGAATTGTAAGTAAAGGTCCATTACTATTCCTTTAGCATTCATTTTCAAAGTGAGATTTCAGAGTTATTTTGTTTTGTTTCTGCTGTGATGTTGTGTCTGCTGTCCCAGGTAAGGAGTATTCACTTTTCACAGATCTCATTATACCTAAATATTATGATGAAAGCTTACCAAAAAGGAGTTAATTAGCAGGAAAAAAAAAAGTCTAACCTTAAAAAATATGGAAGGAGAGCATCCACATCATCCACATACATAGAGCAACAGAGGCTACCTAGTTCTCCAGCTATCGTACAAAATCACATTTATGTTTATGGGCAGCAAAAACCCAATTAGCTGCTTTTGCTTTATTACCATTCTTTCATACTGACTAGGAGGGAATGAGGTAACTCACAGTTTTCATTTTAAGTAACAGATTCTTGATCCCAGTGTGAGGTTCTGACTCACCATCAACATTTTGTTTCCTGCAATTTCTGCTGTTCTTACATATAATTAATAAACATAATATTGGTACCTTTAGTTGCCATAGAAACCACAATGTCTGTAGCTTCTCCTGGGGATTCTGAGCAAATCTGCAGTAAGTTTGACCTGACTTTGTCACCTTTTTACAGTCTTGAATGAAATAAGTTATGACTCCTGGGAGGAATGTTTGAATTTCTGTCTGTGAGCAAAGTTCTATAAATCTGCATAGTAATTTGTCCCCATAGACTGTTACCAAATATAGTCTCAAGACCTTATTAATTATATCACCCAAAGGAATGTTATTAAGCTTTCTTTCATTACATGAAAACACTCAACGCTGCTAATTTAAATGTGGTTTGTTCAAACTTCCCTGCTAAGTTGAATATAATGTGAAACACAGACACTTGTTATTAAGAATGAATAAGAAAAGGCCAAACGATACACAAAAGTCAGGGTTGGACATAATTTATCTTTCCTGAAATTGTTGAAAGTTTTTTTTTTTTCTTACAGCACCAACCTGTGAGTTTTATAAACATCTAATCAATGTCAAGATTTGAGCAATGAGTGGTTTTACAAGCAGTTGCTGCTATTTTTAATGTGTATATGGTACACACACCATAACGCAATATGCCTGGGAGGTAAACCGAGGAACAGATGATTGTAGGCGTGAAAGAGAAAGGCAGTTTTTGTATATGAACAATCAATATGGACTAGAAAGCTGGTACACCTCATTATAAACGATTGCCCAACACATTGTTCACAGAACCATGCTCTTGCCCAACAAACCTTAAAGAAATCTGATATAGCTTTAATTTGAGGGAATGAGATAATCTCTCAGACCAATCTAGTGGCCTGCTACACAAAGTGCCTAAATGAATGCACACTCACAAGCCAGGTACTAGAAACCTAGTCAGTAGAAGATATTGAGACCTCTCTCTTATACTCTGAATGAGTACTCTAAACACTCAGCTGCCAGATCATAATATGTGGGAGAGCTGACATCGAGAGATCTTTTTATCTTGACCACCCTAGAGCAGGGTCTTAGCACCAACTTCTCAGGGGGCAATAGTCTCACAGAGGAGACTTGCCAATAAAAGCTCTTGAGCAAGATGTGAGACAGAACCCTAATTCCTGAATCCAGGAAGAACTTATACATGAGATAGTCAAAGATGCTCAGTATTGACAAAATAAAGCACTTTTAAAATAGACAAGGAATCCAAATGTAGGCTCCACAGAGTTAGTGGCAGCTGAGCAAGGAGCTGTACCGTGATACCCGCCTCTGCCTGTACCTGCTTTGGGCAATCTTTGCACGTCAGCCTGGATTTTGGAACAGAAACAAAGTCTGCCTCCACAATTTGAAACAAGAAAGTTTTACATTTAATCAAAAATAAATATTGGCATGACTACCTGCAGAATCAGAGCCTGTATTTGCATATTATGCACTTACAAAGGTATTTAGAGGTAGTGAAGGTGCATTGTTTGCCAATGTCCAGTCAGATCCTCCATTAATATGTGGTACTAAAGAAATATTAACAATAATAAGGAAAATGTCATCTTTACAGAAGAAGTAATAGCAATAATAAGGAAAACGCTATTCTTTCAGAAGCTTTATATTTTTTTTTTTTTCTTTCCTCTATCTTCTCTGTAAAATGAGCTCTTCTTGATAGAGGAGACTGTATTTGTGTATTGCTCTTAATGGGCTCTCAAATATTCTATTATTAGGAAATGTAATGAGGTTCCTCCCCTGTGCCCAATTGACTTTTATTTGTTTATTTTAAGGCTGGAGAAAGGGCTGAAATTTTTGCCCTGTGAACTTTATGGAATAATGTATCATTTCCTCTAATTGTTTTCTTTTTTTTTTTTTTCTTTTTTTTTTGTTTTTGTTTTCCTCTGTTTAATTGACAACAGAGGATGACTTGGTAGACATTCAGGAAAGGCCCAGGGACGTCATTATGTCTATTGCAGTTCATAATTGGATATCTTCATGTAATTTAAAACTATTAATGATTAAAATATAGGAGGGTTCTTTCTACACAAGTAAATAAAACATTCCTATGAGATAGAAGGGTTGTTTTCATATTTTCAGAGAATGGTTGATATTTTCCAGTGAAAATATCCATTGTCTTTCTTCAGGGTACTTGGTAACAAGAGTGACAGAAAAAGAGAGACAGTGGGAGATGTCAAGACGGGATTGGTCTGGAATGTAAATTCTAGCACTTCTGTCTTTTATATTTACATTTCTCTATAATGATATGACCTGCTATTGTGATTATTGTGTTTCAAATGTTTTTGAAACTCTTACATATATCACTATGACAATGCAACAGCAAAATGAAATGTGTACACCCATTCTCAGTTGCTCACTGCCAGTAAGAAACTTTCTTAAATCATCTCTGTCACCAGCAGGAAAACGAATTGACATTCTCTTTTTGTTTGTTTTTCTGGAAAATTAAGGGTGCGTATGAGATATATAAACTATGACATGCAGTTGCTGATTTCAACAGTAGAATAGAACTTGGTTGAATTGTCCATGTACCTTTGAGACTCATGTAGAATATGTTCAATCACTCTCTTTGGAGAGAGTTTTGTTTCACATGTATTTATTTTATCCATTCATTATCATTTTAGGACATTCTTTTATTACATACTAACATGATCATTTTATAATTGAACATAATAGAGGTAAGTAATGAGAAACTTCATTATGCAGCCTCAAAGTTCACTGGTCTTTGTCTGGGAACAGTAAAAGTAAAACCAGACACACATAATGCTTGTATTCCTTCAGTTATAGGCTCATATGACTTACTTCCTAGTATATCTAAAATGGCTAAACACAATTCTATAGCTCCTGTACTTCACTGTGTAATTATGATGATAGGAGAAGATATACAGAAATATTCCTCATGCCTTTCTACAATGTTCTCTGTACAGAGGAAAATGGTATTATCCAAAGATTTCAGATAGAATTTTTCAGCTGCAAAAGTATGTTTTGTCTTAAATTTCAGAATTTCATGTACCCTAACTACACATTGATTGGTGTGGAATCGATCTTAGATATTTGCTGCTCTCCCCACTTACCTGGGGCCATGGATTTCACTATGTATCAGTCTGAAGGTTCAGGACTACAATGCCAAAGTTCTTTTGTTCCACTAATGCCTTTCGAGCACAAAAAAAAGAGAAAGCCTTATAGAAAAACCTCCGGAAGCAGTGGTTAGAGGATGACTGAAAGTGAATGGGAAAATAAGAAATGTATGTAGGAATGCAGTTATACAAAACCTCTAAATTAAAGCTGGAGGTATGAGCTTGCTATAGAAACAAGGGAAGCAGAGAATTATTTAAGTTAGGGCATAATATGATCTATGTAAAATTGAGTAGAATAAAGTTACAGGGATGATTCTCAAAATAAATCATGATTTAAGCCACTAAATCAAATCATATGAATCTGAATCTGATACATAGGAGATAAGAGCCAGACAGAGCTTTACTGAAATCATAGCAAGGAACTTTGTCGCTTTTGCTAAAAAAAAATATACAGTTTTGACACGTCTCTCTTTATAATTAGAAAGTGCTTTCTGAGTAAACATACTTTTTCATTACTAGAACAATGGGACATGCCCCATTTCACATGCTCACATAATCTAGAGGAATAAATAATGCAGAACCAAGCCAGTAATTAACTGAAGAAAAAGGGAAAGGAAAGGAACAATCATAAAGATGCCAGTGTGATACCAAATGAAAGTGTTTGGGGTCAGGTCTCTGCCAGTATGGGGGCTTAAGTCATTGATCTGTTTTGCTCTGTGGGGCATTTTTGTGTTTTCTCTGACTGGACTTAATGAAGGAGTCGAGCTGAGTGATCAAGTGCAAGATAAGAGGATCAGTTGTCCTGTTATTCATAAACATAGAAGCCTCATGTATTCTGAGTGACAATTAGATGGAAATTTTACCTTGTATTGTAGAATAAAGTAAAGCGTTTGTTTTCGGTTTTGCCGGTTAACATTTTCACTTTTTCAAATGAATGAGGCTAAGAAATAGGTCAAGGGATATTTTAACCGCATGCGATGCTGACAGCAAACCAGGAATCCAAATACACTGCTGACTCATGGATATTAGCAGTCTGGAAACAAATCATATAGCAGCTAGGTTCCTAAGCTGAGAAAAATATTATCCACATTGCACCTTCTCGTTTAAGGAACCTCATTCTTTCTTTCCCTTTGCTCCAGCTTCCAACTTCTGTCTTTTTCCTTCTTATATCTTTCTTAATCAGATTTTTCATGGAATTCTTTCTTAATAGAGCCTACAAAACCACTCTGTTAAACTTTTATTCACTGTCAAAAAAATCAGGTATCCAAAACCTCTTCCTTCTCTTCTATTGTTTTATGTCATATGCCAGTTACACAATATGTCTTATTGCATTACTCCAAACATACAAATATTATGCATATTCTAACTAAAATATTCAGTGCAATCACTTGAAGTCATAAAATGATTTGAACAGAAAAGATAAAAATACAGAAAAAAATGGGTTAATTTGATGTTGAGTATTCCTTGCTGGTCACTGTGAAGATATTCAAGGTAGAATAAATTCTATTTTTTTCTGCCTTTTTAAAATACTTCATTCAAAAATATCTTTAAATGAATTAGCATTGACATCATGAATGTAAAACAAAAATCATTTAAGTCATCCCACCTTCAGAAAACTAAATATGGTATACTTGGAACATTCAGTTAATCCCTCAAGGTAATATAGTGTTCTTTTCTCATTTATAATTCATCATTTATGGATTGAGCAGGTAAATGATATTCAGTTGCATTTTATTTTCCTTCTACAAATGCTTCTGAAGTAAGAGTCTACCTTTCTCAATAATTATTTATTTTCTTGTGTATATAATATTAACTTCAGTTTTCATCAAAATTACTGCCGCTTCCACAAATTTTCCTTGATTCTTTTCTATTAAATTCTAGTTTTGACAAGTACTTCACTAGTTAGGAGGCAAGCTTAGCCACACTAGATTGCTATGAAATATTATAACAATATATTTCAGTGGTATCTAACATCACTATCAAGATTGTAGAATTATCTATGTAAAAGGTTATAATAATGGAAGTCAAACACATGCAATTATAGGATAAAGCTTAGAAGCAAATATTTTCTTTTTATGTCAATATTTGCATTTTTTTTTCTGTAAAAATCAATATATAAAAAGACAGATAGGGTGGCATCTATCAATGTGTTTATGGCACTTCTCCCAGAAAGAAAAGCTTCATGGAGTGTTACTCTGCCCCATTAAGAGTTTTTCTTTGCATTGCCAAAGTATCCTGCCACTTCAATTCTACTAATGTTGATCTAGGCATCAGTTTATTGAGCCTAAGAATTCACTGGACTGCTTTCACACATGATCTTCAGCACGTGCCAAAGTCCAACTTTTACAAAAACATTTGGCTCATTTTTCTCTGCATTTCCAAACAACGAAAGTTATCAAAAAGTTATAAAAAAACTAATAATCACTGATAAGCCCTGCTGTATCCCATAGTTATCACTTCTGTGGCCCTCCTCAAATATTAATGCAATGGAGTAATTACGTAACTCAAAATAGTTTTGTTTTTAATGAGAGAGTTATACTAATTTAAAGGATAACCAACTGGTCCTCCTACTAAAAACTACTTAATTGAAACTGCTTTTTAATTACTGAAATTCCTTTTTCCTTTTTCTTTTTTAAATATTGTCTTCCTCTGTCTGTGTTTGTTAGTGTGACATTAAGCTCTATATTCTCTTTCAGAAATACATCTATACTTACTTTGTTGCTGGAGATATCTTCCTTACAAAAGTGCTAATGGAGTTCAGGAAAATTGCCAAGAGCTACCTTTAAGTTCAAAGTCTTTCTCATCTGAAGTAACTGGAATGGCTCAAAGCCCATGGGACACTACAAACATTTTGTGAGTATTCTCACCTGTTTTCCAAAACAGAGCTTTTGTTTTCTAAACTCAGAACTTTCCAGTATCAAATTATTTTTAGATGTGACTTTTTGTCAACACCACGGAGAAAAACTAAGATATAAAACTGCTGGTTACTGAATGTGTTTACAAACACACCTATTGTTTCTCGAAAGAACACCTACCTTAGGGCCAGTACTTAGTGAACAATACCAAAATGAACGTGACTATGAGTGGATTGGATTTTCCTTTTGTTCATCAGCTACTCATCATATTGTCCCTGCAATCAGGCATAAGTAATACTCCTACCAGCAATAGTAGTAATAGTAGTTTAAGATAAGGTTTTAAAAGTACAACTTAAGGTCCCACTGAACCTTCCAAGACATATTTCTCATGCATGCAGTCTGACCTGTGGGATAGCTCTGCATGAGCAGCACCTCACTGGTACATGTCTGATGCCACATTTGGACATCCTCCATGATCAATGTACAGCATGCAACACAAGTTTGCAATTCTCTCTTTTTCAGAGTTTTCCTCTGAATGACAATGATTTCATCAAAACAGATGGCCTAATGCAGATACTACTAGCTCATCCTTTGAACTGAGGAGAGTGAGATATTTTTCTGGGATATTATTCTCTCTTGCATACAGGCACACACACACACACACATGCACAATACAAGAATCTGTTAATTTAAACCTCTGAATAGAATTAGCAGAACCTAAACTCTAAGCCCATTCTCTTAAATTTAAAAATAGAGATCAAAGCCTCAAAAGGGGCTTTGTACCATGTACCATGCCAATACTAAGGTATTAAAAGGTATTTGAAAGCATTAAAGTACTAGAGTAAGATATTCTAACTGCCTGATTTATGCACTTGAAACTTATGTGAGCTGGATTTCCTTATGAATGCTGTTGGTACCTGTTGAAACATCTATTGATGAAACATCTATTGATGTATCTATTGATATCTAAGGAACTCAATTGCCTTTGCAAGAGTATTATACTAGGCAAAAACAGGCAACAACAATTTGAGTGTAAGGTGTTTAACGTAGACACCTACAACAGATATATTAAGCCTTTGTTTGTTTGTTTTTGAGATCAGATAGTGAAAATCAAAAGATTCTGTACAATTCTGTACAGAAGATTCTGTACAATTGTAGCTACAATTCTCTAGCTAGATAGGTCATGCATATATCTAAGCAGTTGGTAGTTTACAAGAAGAAATTGTTTAGTCAATGGAATATCACAGACTCTCTCTACATCTTGCACGAAAAGACATCCAACAGTCGACTATTTTTTTGACAGGAAGTTACTGCCTTTTGTTTCTCAAGAGTACAGAATAAAAAGCACTTGTGAAAAAGGACGTATTGTTAGCACAGATATTTAGACAGGCCGCTTAGAATGAAAAGCTTCAAGAATTTTCCTTCTGATATTCTGTCATTCTGTCACCTGGGAGTGACAATCTGATGGCATACAGCATGAGGCAAGGAAAATTCACTTTGAAAACATCAGCAGTCCTTGTACATCTGTTAATTAAAGCAATCTGCCAGGGTTCCTCTTAGGCATGCAATGAATCAGTGCTAAACTGAAGTGACACACTTTCACTGTTATTGCAATAGAACTGGAAGTAACACATTTATTTATCAGGTGACACCAATCTTCACTTCCTTGACTGATAAGAGTTTTTGATTGTCACACTATCAGAGTCTAGTCTAGGTGTGATTTATTGAAGTTTTTCAATCCGTTTCATAGAATTATAAGATAGCATGTGGAACAACTACAAGTTTCTGCTGGGACATTCAAGTATCATTTTTACCTTGGATTTGACTAATGATATTTTTGTTCTGGTCTGCATATTTATAGGACTGGATAGTGCAATGAATGTTTGTCTTAAAAAATTCCATTTCAGCCTTTAAGAAGGACAACAAATTCTTCTCCAGCTACAAGAATTGATATATCTTTCACTATCTTTCCCTAACTAATACTGAGAAACTAATTTCAGATTCCTACTTGGGGGGCTCTGGTTACGGCCACCAAACCTTCCCTGCTCTTCTGGTGGGGGTGCTGTGGGAGTCTGGCTTGTGGAGTGACTTGTCTCCGCCAGTTGTCTCTACTCACTTTCTATGCAGAGCAGCCTGGTCTCCATGTTCACTGACATGCTCAGAATATGATTCAGTTAATTTTAAAAGAAATTTATAATATAGTAGGGATAAATGGTCTTTTCCATATTTTCATTATAAAAGATTGAACAAATAGCAGAAACTTATATTCTAAATTTTAGGTATTTAAAGATAGGTAAGATGAATCACACACATACGTTGCTAAAGTGCAAGGAAGGCTGTGGTAATAAATGCTATCAACCTAGAAGGGAAAATCAATACAAAGGCAAAATCTGGGCATTATAAGTTCAGAAACCTAAGGTTTTGTATTGAACTTAAAGGAAGTCCAAGCACATTAAACTATCAGAAACCACTAAGCAAACCAGGCCAGCATATTGAGTCATGGCCTTCTATCCCTTCCTCTGTGAAAAGAGGTTTAGAACAGACAACCTCATAGCTGACATCATACTTTTTTTTTTTTATGGAGTGTGATGTATCGTTGACATAGTAACTTCTATTATTTTCTCCAAAGTACTTCTCTTTCCAGTATTGCACTAGAAAGAGGTTTATTGTTGCAGCCTTGTATCTATACTACTTAGATAACTGGCCTGTAATGAATTAATAGCTCTTGATCCTTTGAGAGCTGAACACCTCCTTCCCCTCTGGACTTTGTCTAGTTACATTCATATGATTTTTGTTCTAAAAATTGCATAGGTTTTTTTTTTTTTTTTTTAATCTACAAATTAACTTTAAATCTGTAAAAGATTATGATACCCTGGAGGCCTTCTACAAGAACTAAACCCATCTTTCCTTCTCTCAGGCACTCACTGAGGTAGGGAAAGCAGCATACCTCTCTTCTGCTATTTCATAAACTATGAAAGATTCAACAAACATACTGAACAAGAGGTGAGTCTCACTGAGATCCTAGCCACAGCCAAAAGGGAGAGAGATTGAAAGAAGATCTGGAGGAATCAAAATATCTCTGCTATTCTCCAGGGGTTTCCTCTAGCTCAGGGCTTTCAGTCAGGGCTTGGAGTATCCAGTCAGGACTGGATACTCAAAATGGTATCAGGGATTAGCAGAACTCCAAAGATAACAGTCCTCACAAAAGTGTGGATATTCCCACCTACGTTATTGTACATACAGTTTCTCGTCATTTTGTCTGAAGACTGGAACTTCATATACATACTTCAGAGGGGGGTTTTTTTGACTCATTATCCCTACTGTTAGGTTGCTATGTTGCTGTAATTGGTTTGCTATGCTCATCTTGTGTATTTTCTTTTTTTTATGGCAAGAAAATTCCTTTTCCTGATTTCTATTCTGAAGATTAAAAAGATCTTTTTCTTTGATATGTCCCCTTTGCAGAAAGCAAAACTAGTAATGAAATTTTGTAGTTTTCCTTCCTAATGAGTTCAGATTATTCTGAAGTCTGACTCAGACACTTAACTACAAGGTGAAATGAAAATATGATGTTGCTACAGTTTTTTTCAGTAGAACCTTCTTTGCCTTTTTGAAAATACATCAAAAATAAAACATTCAACATAATTTTCCAGGGGAAAGCTTTCAGCAGCACAGACCTAAAATGTTCATGCCAACTCACAAAATATCATTTCTTTGAGAATGGAAGATAAAAGTAAAGAAGTGGTATTGTTGTCCTATGTAGTTAAAAAAAGAATTATGGATTTAACTTCCATAGAAAAAGTTGTTGAAATGTGCAGCTCAAATTTTAATGCATAAAAGAATGCATTAAAAGTAACAATAATAACAAATGAGGTACGGAATGTATAATATTAGCTTTAGAGTATTCGGAACAGAAGTGATTCACTGATATAATACAAGTTTTATTATCTTTGTATCAACTCTCAGTTATAATCTCACTAGCATTTCCTTTATTATTACCGCTAAATAATGTTTATTTTTATAGTAACGCATAATGAACAGAAAAATCCACAATACTAACCACCTACAAAGGCAAAGTGATTAGGTGATGCTTTAGCTTCCAGTATATAATTTTTTTTAAAAAAGTTTGTTTGAGAAGGTAGTAAGATGCCTTTTATTTTCATCATAGTCATGCAAAGCTATACTGCTATATAAGTACCTCTTCATGATTAGAGTATTATGCCCCCAGAGAGCAGGAGAAAGGAAGACATGAAGCAAGCAGTTTATTATTAATATACTGAGAGCTGCTTTCAATTCTATAATCATCAGGCAGATCATTTCACCAGCAAAATGTTGCAGATGATTTTTTCAGGTTTATTTTATTCAATTAAAATATTATTTTTATTGTGTTCCTTTAATTTTCCTAGGCCAATTGCCATCATTATACACTTACATATGGCTACTGCATAAATGACATCATGCGAGACAAAAGTTAACAGTTGCAGTATCCCATCAAAGAGCTGATATTTGCATTTAAAGTCCTTTGAAACATAAATCTGAATCATTAACTCTAAATCAGCAGAGTTATATCCAGTCTGAACACTCTCTTTAATTATCTAAATAAATACAGTTGAGGCTTTTCAACATATGAACTTTCATTTACAAATCAAAGAGATTTTTCTTAGGCAATCCAGCTTTTTGAAGTTTGTATCCTTAAAATCTAGACTAAGAATGAGTTGTGACAATATGCTATCATATTGTGGAAAAATACTATATGCTGACATAGTTCTTATGGCTACACATTCATTAGATATAGGCTTAAACTTAGTCTTAAAGCCTATCCTTTTCCAGTTTTACCATATTTTGATTAAGAATTTATTATGATTATTCAGGCTTCTCTTATTTTGCAGAGTCCAAAGGACATCGTCATTAAAAGGACCATGGAAAACTTGGTGAAAAGCTTTTAGTGAATTAGAGCTGGTCCAGAATAGTAGTTTTCTTGGGTAAATGCCAGCAAAAAGGCTGCTCACTGCATACCATTCAGTTAAGCTGTTGCTGTTGCTGTAGTATAGCTTGCAACATACACACAGCAGCTGTTAGTTAAGAGCCCTCATTACCCATAATGCAATTGTACCTTTTGCTCTTTAAAATATGTTTTTACTTGTATTTATCTACACACACACACACAAAAATGCATCAGCAATTCAAGATGGGAATTTAAACCACTGCTATTTGGGTCTGTGTACACTTGGCTGAGGAACCAATTTGAAGAGTGCCCTTTTACTAAGAGTCAATTATCTTACAAATTAGGGGAAAAAATATATGGTATGTGTACATGATTTCCACTTATGGGGTGCAGCACCCTCCCTCTCTCCTCATACATAAAGGTAGATATAGTATATGAATATAGATGATAGTGTCTGTCAATCAATTAGGCCTAGTTACTACTTGTTGTACACAATGTAGAAAAGCATAAATTTTGTTTTCAATTATCACATGGTTGAGATGTCTCAGGTTAGTCTCTTACTTCATTCAGTGAGCTGGTGGGAATGGATGTGCTGCCACTGTAATAGGAAAGGGTGGACTGATGAGTACTCATGGCTTATAGTCATTAAATCCAGGAATGATCATGGTCATGAATGAAGAATTCAGTCTTTTACTTCATTTAGGTGACCTTAATGAAACATAACAAATAGAATTTCACACTACTCATTGAATAGTAAATAAATGAGAGCAATTCTGTGTAGAAAACCTATTTTTAACAGCAAAAATCTGTTTAAAATTCATAAAGCTGGTAACTGAAGTTTTCACATTTGACAACATGCTATAGAGGTTCTAGTCATTTAAATAAAGCTGAAGAATAAAAATTTCAGCCATTGCTTTTCCATTCTGTTTTTTAGCTCCCTTTTCTACAAATATTCTGAGATTAATTATAAAATGTACACATCCTATTACAATGCTGATTTTTCATGGGTGTGCTGCCACATATAACAGGAGTGACCTGCTCATTTATATTAATATCCTACAAGATGATACAGCCTTAGATTTAAAACTGATAAAATTGGATTTTTTCAGTAGATCTCCTACTTTGCCATAAATATAAGGGTAAGTTCCTTTTCCAGGCCCCCAGAAATAGAAGTGGACAAACAATTACAGTAAGACAAGGATATTACTTTCAACTTCTCTCTTGATGCATCATACATTTGGACACATCACTTTATCCTTGTTTTTTTTCTCCTATCCTTTTCTAATTTTGTGTATTATGCTATGAGCTCTTTGAAACAGGCACTGCCTCTAACGAAGTTTTAGAAAGATTATTACGTACAACTAATATAAAGATGAATAATAAGTAAAGAATAAGTAAAACATAACAGCTTTTGTTGCTCTCCTATTCCATTTTATCCAGCCATTGCTATTTTGTATTTACTCATTTCCTGCCTTGCAAGACTCAGCATGGAAGGGATAATAAGACCTTTTCTGTTGGCAGCAAAAAACATCACCTACACAATTAGTCAAGTGTTAGAGGGTAACATTCAATTTCCAGTTTGGTTTGCAAAATGCAGCTTATAGTAAGTATCCTGATGGCACAAAGGAAAATTTGTTGCAGCCAACAAGAATTTCTTGCTATAATCAATAATTTACATCAATAACATCAATATTTATTTTGTTCAGTTTTGCTTTCTGGATTTGTCAGTTTGTTCAAATCCCATTAAAAATCTTTTGTTAAAAAATGAGTTAGACTTCTTAAAAATAAGTTCACTGTTGATATGGGTTTCATTTCCTATTTGCACTGTGTTGCCTTTCAAGCCTTTTCACCTTTCGATATTTCTAAACTGCAGGAAAACTCATGGTTATGCAGAGCATGCAAAGTGGGGCATAGGAATGATCAGAGTTAGGGGAAAGCTTCTAGAGTTCATCTTGGCTCATAAAAAAGTAATAATGAGAAGGAACTTGATCATTGCATATATGTACTTCCTTTTATTCAATTAAAATGGCATCTTAAAATGTGGATCTAATTTATAATCTCAGTCAAGATTAAATCACAAATTTATGCCACATTCCTGAGACACTAGAGATAAGAGCTTACAAGATTCATTGGCTAGAGAAACCAGGAGTTACCTTCAGAGGTCATTTCAGCCCATTACAATCTGATAGGCAAATGCCAGAATCAGTTTTATTTTAGTTAACAAATTCTCCAACATTACCATTATTATTTCCTTTCCAGCAGTGGAAATCTTAGAATAAGAACACTGATGAACATTAATAGGCCTTTCTTGTTTGGCCTATCCTTCTTGTTGGGGAAGGGATGCTTTTTGCTATTAGAAATATATTTTAAATAGGATTTTTTCTAAGTATCTTACAAAAAGCTTGACTCTAACTTTCAAGTTATATTTTCTTAAGCCTGACTAGAAGTTTATCAGCTAGTTTCTCAGCTATCTAGAATGAGTTATTTACCATCTTTTTCCAGTAATTACTGAAGTCCAGGTTAACAGTCAGACATTTTTGTGGCTAAATTTTGGCACAAGGAATCCCAGCAATGGGCATTGTTTCTCCATCTTTACATTTGTATTTTTGTTGTTGTTTTTTCCCCACAGCCCTCAGTCTGTCTTTCTGCTCTTCTTTTCAGTTTTTCAAGAGCCTGCTTTAATAGAAGCCATTTCTTTTTCTTTTGTAGCCCTTTCTGTAAAAGTGACTTGTTAAATTATCATGTCTTGTAAAGATTTATAGTACTTTAAACCAGTCGATTTCAGATCAGTGAAAATGTGATCTGACAGATGACAGTAAGTAAATAAGATCTCCTGTAAACTGCGTGTTCTACTTCAAAGTGTGTTTGGCACTTAAAGACTGATGTCAGTCTGCTTAGGCCGTTGAATGTACTCCAGTGAACATACTTCTTTTTTTAATTTTAATCCTGAATGATCTGTATTTTCACAGTTTGATGCTACTCAAAAGTACAGTCAGGCTGATTAATTCCTCAGCAGAACCAATGTTTACCCAACATATCCTAGCTTCCATGGCATACCAGCTAAGTGTAAATGTTGTTCTTTAAATGGCCATCACAGTACGTGAGTCTGCCTGGTATATTATTAAATTGCCATTGATAGCAATATATAATTCTGCAACTCAGCTGAATGTTTTAAAGAAGCAAAATAATCAAATTGTGTACTTCAAATGTGGTTTGAAAATGGACATTATTGGGATATATTGGCTGAATTATTGCAACATAAGTTCTACCTGAATGAGATTTCAGTGTCCAAGTTTTTACTGCTAATTGTTTCACCTCTTTAAAATAATTTACCAGAAAATATTTAACCAGCACCACTTTCTTTTGGGATTTACTTTCATACTGATGATATTTTTAGCTTTTTTTTTTTTTTTGAGAGAGAGAGAGAGTTGTGAGAGTTATTTTATCCATGGATTTCTGTGAAAACGACATAATTTAGTAATCTCGTAAGAAACAAATTGAGAGTGAGGAGAAAAAAAAGGAAGGAAAATGAAACAAATATAGAACAGCTGCCTTTTTATAATGCATTTAAACGAGTCAACAAAGAAGTGAAAATTATTTGAATATTTAAGTAGATATGCAAAAGTGACAGAATAGTAACTAGCATGCTTGTACACTCATTGTTGGTGCAACTATGAGCACCTGCAGTTATTGCCATTTGTGTGCCCAGTTTATAAACCAAAATAGGGTATAAAAATCTCTCATTGATGCTGGTATATCAAAATATGCACTCCAAGAACAAACAAACCTTATTCACGGTTTCAGGATGTATAGATATGCATATTTGTGTGTGTGTGTACATAAATATATAGTGTATATACAAAATATTTATGAGATTCACCCAGGAGGAAGTGGCTTGCTTATTGTTTTGTCAGGAAACCCTGCTGCTTACCCACTGTTTTTTAAAATGAATAATATATTTGTTTTCATCCTGTAAAAAGAATTCTCTCTTCTGTTCTGCATTTATTCTTCCTTTTGACTGTCAGCATTATGATTGTTCATAGTTAAAATCAACTTTAGCCTGACAAAACATATTTAGAGTTTCTCTCTTCATCTCTGATGCTCACATTATTCCCACTATGCTTTAACTTCTTAGGTAGTATCTCCAAAAGTTCATTTTTGGCTTATACTCAATAACTCATTATGTCTGAATAGCACACAAATGATAATGTTTATCCAGACTTTAACCAGACAAGATGAGCTTCCTCTGTTTTCAAACTGTCTAAAAGTATATTTTAATATTATTTCTGGCTTTTATTCCTATTCCCTATGTAGTGTCCTCAGTAAAGGAACAAAGGTATCTATGTTTCAATGTATATATCTAAATATTCTTGAATATAATATCCAATGCCTCAAACTTATCTTCAAATTGCAAGTGGCACACTAAGGAAAGAGTATTCTGTTACAACTTATGTCCAACACAGTACTACACACTGTACAAATTTAGAAATAACACATATCCTGAAAGTTATCTTTTGGGTCTATGGTGAGGTATTACATACTTGGAAAAGATCATAGGAAAGGGACATGAGATGACATACTGGTTACAGCTAAATATAGAGCTTTGCTTTTTTTTGGAGATATAGCTTCTAGCCTAGCAAAGGGGTATTTTATGAACCAGAATTTAGAATTACCAGAAAAAAAAAATCTCTTCAATAGATAAGAACAGCGCTTTAATGAAGTAATAAAAATGTAGGAAATAACATTCTACAGATGATAGCACATTGCACAATTCCTGATCCCTAGCAATTTTATATCTATTGCAGAAAACAATATTCTGGAGGACAAAACCAGATCTCCATGATCTAAGGTCTACCTTCATTAAATAATCTTTGGTTTGATTTCCAAACCCAAATAGATTATGAAGCCAAAGACAGGAGCCTGCACCTTTATTCTCCTGGGTTTGAAGGTCCTTATAATGTCAGAGATGCTTAAGAATTCAGAGTGGAGGGCACTGAGAGAGATCAATAGGTGAGATTGCACTAAACAGTTTCTACAGAGACTATACAACTGAAAGTGGTTCTCAGAGCCCTAAGACTAGGAAAAAAACATGTTATTTCTTTTAAAAAGCAACTATGGCAACAGCAAATTTTAGAATATTTATATTCTTATTAAAGGCTATATAGCCTCTAGATATGAACGAGAAGGTCCTTGAACAGATATTAAAATAGAAAGTTCTAACAGTGGGGAATCTAACATATATATGCCAAGTACCAGAACAGAAGGAAGCAGAGAAAAGCGTCAGAGAAAAATGGAAGAAAATTACTGTGAGTACTGACACAAAATCAGCAATGAAAAGGTTGAAAGATTAAATTGGTGAAGAACAGAACCAGACAGAATAGGAAACAAAATGAGATGCACAGTGACCAATAGAAATGTTGGTAATACTCCTTACTCTGAAAAATATGGAAAACACAACTTAACTTTTATGTTAAAAAAGCACAAAAAGCATGAATAGACCTCTGTGGAGTCCATTGTGGGATTCCTTGAGTGAACAAAAATAATGTATAAAGAACACTCTTAGCTCACTCTGCATATTCAATGATTGGCAAATTAAATTCTATTAATTAACAAATATGTAACAAAAACCTCACTGAATCACATCTTAACATGATAATAAGAACTGGAAAAAAAAAAGTCATGTCATCCTGTTGCAATTCATCCACCATAGTTACCAGTTTACTAAAAGTTTCTTTGAATGTAATGAAATTACATTAATAATAATGACTGGCAGTGGATCATATTTAAGACCTAAGAAATTTCTCTGCCTCTTGTTTCTGAAAGAGCTTATCTTGAAATCCATCTTACCAGGAACCAGATAATAAAATGTCCTGTTATTGTAGCTGAAATAAAGCAGTGCAATTTTAGTAGAAAAAAATATTAGAATAATACTGTGAGACTAATTGAAAAACATCAGACTTTAGTAGGAGCTCATATTTTTTTTCAATAAAGGTCTAAGCTTAAGGTAGTTCTTCATATAATCTCTATATTTATACTATCCTAGACATATTACAATTTGTATCTTGAAGTATGACATAGTCTGAAATGATAATATTAAGACTGATTCTGTCAATATAACAGCACAACTTTATAAACCAGGTACACAGTTTTCCGAATGAGGTCCCTGATCCACCGAGCAGAATGTTTATTTTCTTTGTGCTCTTCCACTGTATTATCAAAAGACAACTTGATATCCTTGTATTTTGCATTAAGTGAGATTGCCAATGTCTACTGATATTTTTATTTTTCATAATGAAAGCTATATTGAATGAACTATATAAGGAATGTATTCTTGTACTATGCTTGTCATGCTTAAATTATTTAAATTCTGATATTTAAACTGATTTTCTGATTTTTCATATCCAGCTGTCAGCTCATCTATCTTTGCAGCATTTACTACTACAGCTTTTGGGCACTGAGCATAAATTGCATAGAAAATTGAGGTAAACCTAATCTATATCTAATTTTAGCTGATTTAAATTTCTAAGTCTTCAGGCTTACTTTTTTTTTTCTTCTGAACTTTTACCCAGATTCTTACTTCCAGCATGATTTTATAAGACATGACATTGCACAATATTATACATAAATAGGAGATGTAGTTATTTTTGAAAAAGACTAATTCTTCTGATACTAGTGTCTCTTGATCTTGTATTTATCCAGTTTATCTTATTGTGAATAAACTGTTTTACAATGCAAAACAGCCAACATAACTGATGATTTTTTTATTGAAATTCCACTCAGCCTTTTAAATCCAGAGCTTACTGATAGACTTGAAATATACTATTTTATTAAAAATATATACTGTCAACTATATATGTTACAAATCTGAACAGCTGAAGAATGAAGAAAAGGGATAGAGAAATAATCAACAAAGTTGCTTTTCTTCCCTGTCTTATTTTTATGTATAGTTTTATACCTTGTATATTTGTTATCTTTCCATCTTTCCAGATATCTTTTTAAGACATGGATATTCTAAACACTGATTATGTAAACAAATTGTAAAATACTTTAGTATAGAAAAGGCACTATTCAACAGACCCCAAAACAAAAAGAAGGAAGAAAAAAACAACCCTGAAGGCAGCTGGTAGGGAGAAGCTACTGCTCAGACAGTTTAGGTAGAGTCAAACCAGGGCTAGATCTAAGAAGGTGAAGCAGGCCTCCTACATATATATATAGCCACACTGTCATTGTTAACAATCACATCATTAGTGTCCATCAGAAACTGTGATTTGTCATTATTCTTATTAGAAGTACACACCTGGAAGCCAGAGGCAAGCAATAAACTATAAGAAAATGCAGCTCAACACTAGCTTGCTCTTTAGGCCCAATAATCAAAAAATACCGATGAGAGTTGGCAGTACAGAAAGGCAGTTCTAGAAAATTGTTCTCCTTTTTCTCTTCCTTGCTCTCTGGTAGGCTATGTTGTCAATTAATTATGTATTCCTTTGGCAGGACGATATTCGCTGTCAGCTGAGAGAGCCATGACCACCTCTACCTACTTGTAGATAAAGAGGCTAAATAATTTTGTGCAGTTTCACACACAGGTCCATAACTCATACATGTAGTGACAGAGGTCTTATTCCTCATTATCCTTCCCTCTGTGTGTGTGTTCTGCTAGTACCTTCTAGTCCTTAAGTATCAGCTAAAGAAATAATTTAACGATCAATCATATTTTAAATGTGGTTTTGAAAATGATGTGTTTCAAGGCGTATTTGAATGATACATTTTATTTGTGGAGCAGAGTTTGACTCTGAATTACTATTGACACAGTGAATCCTTTCTTATTACCCCTTCTTACTACATAGTCTTTTGTTATTTTTTGCATGGACCACATGGGGCTAAATTCTATAATTTATGGATACCATTTATAGCACACATCAGTGAATAAGATTCAGGAAGCATCATTTTTATAGGAGAATTAAATGAGGTTGTTATAGTAAAATTTATTGTTTAATCTGTGAAGGCTCTGTAGACTTCAAAGGTTAGACCACCATGTAATAAAGAAAGAACATCACAATCATAATCTCAATAAACAGTATAACATGGTCATAAAATAAAAATAGACAGAAAGTGACAGAAATATACAAGTATATCTATTACAATTTCCAGTTCTATTAGTCTTGTCCAGGCTAACAGAAGCAGGAATGTGGTTTTTGAACTACAGGCTGTCAGAAGTAGATTTTAATATTTCTTCCTTCCTCCTTTCCTTTCTTCCTCCCCTTCCTTGCGGCCTAGTTTATAAACATACTTTCAATCCATGTTGTCTTTGCAGAACAGGAGAGGAGGTGCCTGTAGACTATAATAAGAGCCACTACAGCCCAATACACTAAAAATACTGCCTCAGAGCTTCTTGAAAAAATTTATTGTACTACCAGATAGCCTGTGAATTGTCCTCTATTCACCATGAGGCTAGGGATATCTAGCATGTAAATAGATGTAAAACAATGACCAAGGCACAAGGGTAATTTGCAGCAAGGATGCAGAATGTAACATTAAATACCAGAATATAAAATCATATCTTTGATTTAAAAAAAAAAAAATCACCTGATGACCCAGCAAATGCCAATGCACTATAATCTTGACTACTTTATTAATAAATATTTTAGCTGTGCATTAAGTAATCATAAATATAGATAACACTGTCCACAAGAATATGCCAACATGCCAATTGCCAGCTAACAATAATTTCAAAATAATAGAGATAATATTTAATGTCAAAAATCATTTCAAACTGAAATATTTTATGATAATGAAATATCATAGAATGTAGGGATAAAAAGAATTTTAACAGTCTGGCTGGTTTTGCCTATTTCCTGTTATGCATTTAACATGATTTTCAGCTGCACAGGCAGCATGTTTCAGTCCTCCTTTTGGACCTGACAAGGTTTTCAGGTAATTCTCTATCAGTCTGAGTTTTCTAATTAACCAGTTTCTTCCTGCAGTCTGTGTTCAGATATCACAGAGCATTCTGCTATTACACAGACAAAGAACCTGAACTGCTGTGGACTGACTACCTACTGCCACTAATGCCACTTCAGGCTGCCCAGCACCAAAGCAGATCAAGCCTAGAAGACCATATCTCAAAACTGTGGTGGTATTGTGCTCCTCTCAAAATATTCTGAATTGCAAAGAGAGGTTTTCAAATATTTATTCTGGACATATTCAGCATAAACTGTGTAACTATTCATGTTATGAATAACATCAAGATTTATATTGTGTCTCACACTGCATATTATTGAACATGCTTTTTGTGTTGAATAAATATTGATGCTTACATTGACAAAAGTGAGTACCTCCCAAGTACAAATAGCAGGCTGAAATTATCCACAACATCCTGCATCCTATAAAATGAATGAAGGTTAGAGTAGAAAATAATTCAATACAATAAGAGAATAGGTCTCTAAATTCCAAGATATGCTAGTGATCTGGATATTACAAACATAAAACACCTAAGTCATTGCTAAGAGTGTAACTTATATATGCTATGCAAAACTGTATTTTCTTTCTGTTCTATTACCATTATGACTGTGACTCTATGAGGTATAAGATAAGCTACTAACTAATTAGAAAAAAAAATCTTTTTATAAAATTTTCTACTGTTCAGTAAGTAATTAAATGCTGTTATTGTGGAAAGTTTCAAAAACATGATTTTATTTATTTTTTTATTAATATGGAAAATAATTATTTCTTTCTCTCTCCTCATAAGAGGGAAAACTTCTCTCCAGTGAGCTCAGGAGTTGCTACCCTGTGGTCAAGCAGCATGGCCAAAGAGCCATGGAGAAATTTTCGTTTTTAGATCTCCTTAACTACATCCTTTCACTGCACCTACCAACACTTGGAGATTATCAACACTGAAATCCTTATGAGGGGCTTCTGGGAAAAGAGAAGAAGAATTCTGACTAAACCAACGTAGTACAGGTTTGCTTATCTGGTACTTTTTATTCCTAGATTTATCTCATCATGTAGCTGATGATGTGGATGCTTTCAGTCTGTTCAGAGATTCTGAGATGGAGGCTATTTGTGGTTAGAAACTTACAAAAATTGACTTGCTTTACCTTTAAATCTCTTCTGCTACAAAATATCAAAAAGAAGTGTCTACAAAATTATATTCTTTACAACAAAAAATATTAACAAAATAATAGAACCTTTTATAATGTGCTGTATTCAATATATTAACTATATGACAGTTTGGTTAATTTTGATTTCCAGTTTTCATAGCTTAGTCTTTCCAGTTCCAAAGCTTAGTTTTATTTTAGAAAAAAAATGCTATTCATATATTTTTAAGACTTGAAATAAAATTTACTGTACATGGAATTCTGCTTTAGCAAAACACAGGCAGATAGCACTACAGAACAAATATAAGGCAGTGAGTGAAGACAGCAAATGATCTACAGGAGGGTGTTTTTTCTTGCAACACGGACTATGATTCATGATGCACGTGTTGCTGATGAAAAAGGCTTGCTAGTTTGCTTAAATGAATCTTCTTAGCTTACTGCTTTCTATTTTTTTAAACTATCACATGCCCCAAAAGGCAAATACAAATCTCTCTAGGAAATCTCCCTCCCCCGCAGTTCTTACACTTGCAGGATTTTTCTAGAGACAAAAGGTAAATAGATTCCTTAAGTGGATAGGTTGATTGCTTGTATTTCATTAGTTGGTTCACATGAGTTTTTCATGCCACATGTATGGGGGAAGATGTGGAAAATTTATTTTAAAATATTGACCTGGAACTCACTAATTCAAAAGCAGACTGAAATTTAGGAAATAAAGTTGAAGTAAAAGGTCAGACGTATTTCTGCATTCTCTGAACAACCCCTCTGGTATGTGCTGCACTTTTGGGTCTGCTGCACAGATGTGCTGGGATGCAGCCACATTTACTCCATGGACTCTTGCCTCATCCAAGGGCATACCTGGTGCCAATGCACCAATTCCCACTTCATCCCAGCATCCCAGGAGAAAGTGTATGATGCTAAACAGCATAGACAGGGTGTTCCACTTCTTCACGTTCTCTTTTCTAGCTAGGATGACTTTCGAACTGTTGCAAATAGAGCTAGTGCAAGCATAGGCCTGCTCTTGGGAACAGGGAGCCGTTCTAAAACTAGAGACTATTCCTAACCTGATTTGCCTCAAATCTGAATTTATTTTGTGGAATCACAGCGTATGAGATATGAAAAGGCAAATATATAATTAGGCAGATGTGAGAAGGAAGCATACATGACTTTTCAGTCTCTAGACAAAGAATCATTAGCTCAAAAGTGTTAATTTTGTCTCAAAAGTGTAAATTACCTCTCAACATTCATAACCATAAAGGTAAAGAGCGTAATAGGTACCTGGCGAAACACAAGACTGGCATGATATTGCAGAAGGTATGGGGCAGAGGGGACAAGCATTTTTACATAATTTACTGTCATTTATTAATTGTTCTTTTTAAAGAGGAAGTGCCTAAGTTGGGTGCAGCATATAGAAGAAAAGCAGAGCTTGGCCCATCCCGGGAGATACACTTAGCACGTTCAAGGGATAGAAGTTTCTGTGGGCTGGGTAAGCAGCAAAGCGCAGGGAGTCACACCAAAGCTGAGAGATTGCAGCGCAATAAGGAGACCTGAGAAAAATCAACCTTTGGACTTGCTGAAACTGACCACAGAGGTCAAGGAGAGAGATTTTATAAATGTTCTTTTTTATTTTTTTTCTATTCAGTCTTACTTATGTGTTTTTTTAAAATATTAAAGTTATTACTTTAAAATATTACAGTTAAAGCTTTTGAGTGCAAAAGCTTTGTCTTTCATCTTCTCAGGGGAGTCTTCCAAGTGCTGGCAGGTGTGAGGTCTTCTTGCAGAAGAAAATCACACCTGCAGAGCAATTACAGTCTACTTTTAGCTAAATGACTCCCCTTTTCCCCCAAAATGACTATCTTGGAAAAAAGTCACTCATCTCAGGAGAGAATTCCTGACCGCTACAACCTGGACAGAAAATGCTGTTATTGTCTTATCAGGAGAGAAAAATCTCTGACTGGAGCAGCTCCACAAAGTACTATTCTGGCATGTACTATAGCACAGACTCTAACAATTGGATGCAGTTATACTGAGTGGTAGATCATGTACATCAAAAAATACAACCAAGGCTTTTCTCAAGAATATGTCCAAGAACTACTATAGAATATACATATTTTCTCATCCTGGCAACTCACCATTTCATTGCCATTCTTACATTAGTTGTAGCATAAAACATTGCATAGAAACACATCTTTCTTTGTACAGATTCTTTTTAGAATCCCAGTCCTTCATATTTCAAATACACTACCAGTGTATTTGATCAAATATTTCCCTAACCATTATTATTTTGATAAGCAACACTTAAAGAAAGAGAGGAAACAAAATAGAAACACTTCATTAAGTTCAGATATAAGTTCATGTCTTAGCTACATCCATCCAACTACCATCTCACTTCAACAATTAAAATATTGCATTTAGCAACAGTAAGTGATCCGTTTCATTATTATTATTATTATTATTATTTTGGTATGTGACCTCTTCTCACAGAATTTTCAGCCTCCAGGCCATTTGTTCTGCCACAGGGAAAAACAAGAGTCTGTAAAGTTCATGGGAAGCCTAGGGGCTGACATAAACTTAAGCTCCTCAGAAGCTACTGACACTACCTTAGTCTTCTAAAAAGTAAACATCAAATTACATCACACAATGATAAGCTAGTCAGATTGCAAGTAACATTTCAGATCAGTAAAGAGAAATTCCTGTTCAGACAACCAAAACTGTGTGTTTCCCACCTTACTGATACTCCAGTTTCCCTAATATTTGGTCCTTCTGTGGTTGCACCTCACTAGCAGTTGCCAGCTCTCTCTTCTCTGGAGGACTGTTTCTAGACATCTGATTTTATACCATGTGAGAAACCTCCATGTGAGAAGAAACAATGCCCAAGCTAGCCAAAGGAAACAAGGCATTTGGATACAGCACAGTGAATGAGAACTGCAATACGTTCAGTGCTGCCAGTCCCTGAAAGGTCTGTGCACTAATTGTAGTGATATGAGCTGAAGGACTGCATCTGGCACTGTTGCTGGGAGTACTCTCATCCAATATATATTGTAATGAACATTTGTAATGTTTAATTATACTGACAAGGTACAGCATCCACAGAAGGGACATACAGAAGCAGGCACATAGCACGGAAAATGGAGAATCCAGCCATTAAGGAAGAAGACAGTATATTTAAACAGCTCCTGAGTGAGTTATGGACAGAGCTGAGTAAGTTTGACATAAGCTTCAGAAGCACAACCTCCTCACTAAGGGTCAGAAACAGAGCCGGAAAGGTGAGTTGGGGACAGAAAATATATTCATAATTCTGTTTCTTCCTAGAGAGTTTGTTCAGGGATTCAGAAAGTCATATATGACCAAAATATTCCAAACAGAGTATGTTCTCAATTTTGAATTTCCAGATAGGCAGTCACACGGTATGAAAAAAAATCATTTATCACAGCAAAAGCCATTTAAGGTGAGTTATTCTTCCCCCCAATCATTCCAAGAGGGTTTTGTTTGTTTGTTTTGCCATATGTTGTTTTTCTGGAATCAGTACTGAAAAGGGCAATCTGTCTGTAAAAATGTCTGTGGGACTGGGGTATTATGGGGGAGTGATAGGGAAGAAGATGACTTAGACGAGTCTGCAGAAAACATGAATGATGCTCAGTGAACCATGACTGCCCTGGAGTCATTTATTTGATCACTTGCCTACATATCAGTTGTTACAGCTGATGCACTTAAAAAGTTCATTCTTTTTCTAGAGATACATTGTGCAAAAGGCTGGGCACTAAGTTGTCCAAACTAACAAATATCAGTTCACAATCACAACACTGGTTCATCCTCTTACATAAATTGTCTAAAAGATCAGGAAAAGGCCGAGATGAAAATAAATATATTCATGCAGAAAGGATCACTCAAATTAAAATAATAGGAATAAGCTGTCTTCTAGACTACTTGTCAGAACACTATAAACTATAAGAAATAGAGCTGAAATAGAGGAAATGTTTACAGTAATATGTTCAAATGTATTTTGATTGACTGATGTTCATGAAAGCAGGATGTCATTTCTTCTTAAGTATTGTTGATTTGAAAGTCTTTAAATGGGCATTGATGTGGCAGCTTAATATCTGCTTTTTCCAGTTCACCACTTCCTCTGACTTTAGGGTTAGGAACATCTGTATTCGAAGCCTGCTCTCTATATCCTATCAGGCATTCTGAGCAGAATAGGCTGGANAAAAAAAAAAAAAAAAAAAAAAAAAAAGAGGAGTGTTTGCTAATTCCTCCTTACCTTTTAGAACTGGGTATATTTGGGTTCATATTCAGGCTATGATTCAGCTTGCCAAGAAAGCTTTTTGGAACAACTTTTCGCGACATTGTCAAGAACTACATTGTCTTAAGCTGCCTGATTCTGCCACAAGCCTGCCACATCTCAGCATAATTGATTAGACTGTCCACAGTGCCTTTAATGATATGATTACAAAACAAATTTAGATGGTTGTTCATAGTTTTCAGTGGAATCCACTAAGCCAGAAGGGACAGCCAAATCATCAAGCTTTATGCCATGACATCATATACAATGCCATCTGATTCCTTAAGGCTCTGAGATTCACAGGCTCAGTGTGCTGTCAGGATGCCTACTTGGACAAGTTCTTGAGCTAGATGTCTCCTATTCTTCACAGGCTTCCCAGCTGGTATATAGCCATGCTCATATTTCCTCAGGCTGACTGGCTCTATGGATTTTCCAACTGCCTTAACTTCCTGGACGCTTACTTTTCTGGGTACTAAGCTCCTGGAGAGACACTGAATGTCTTGTGTGATTAAAACCAGCCCTCAGGAACCCCAAGCAGGGAGGAGGAGGTTTGAAGAAAAGCAGACTTTCCCTTAGCCAAGAAGGATTGGACTAGAGATCATTTAGGAAAATGACACCCACAAGTTCATGGGCCCTGATAGGGTGCACCCCCAAGATGAGTGGACATCACTGTTAGGCCACTCTCAATTATAACTGAAAGGACATGGAGAACCAGAGAGGTGCCTGAAGACCAGTAGAAAGACAATGTCACTCCAGCCTTCAAATAGGGCAAGAAGAGAACCCAGGGAGGCCAGTTAGCCTCATCTGCCTCCCTGGAAAAAATGATGGAACAGCTCATCTTGGATAGTATTTCCAGCCATATGATGGAAAAGAAGGCGGTCAGGAGTAGTTAGCATGGATTCACCAAGGGTTAATGAATCAGATACCCTTCTATAATGGGATGACTGGCTGAGTATATGAGAGTAGCTACTGGCGTGAGTCCAGCAGAGGGATCATGCTAAGCTGATTTAGGGACTGGAGCATCTCACATGTGAGGAAAGGCTGAAAGAGCTGAGGCTCTTCAGTTGGAGAAGAGAAGGTCTTACCAATGCATATAAACATCCGAAGGGAGGGTACAGAGAGGATGGAGACAGACTCTTCTCAGTGATGTCCAGCAAAAGGATGAGACATGATAGGCTTAAACCAAAACACAGCCAGTTCTGTCTAAACACAAGGAAAAAGTTCTTTACTATGAGGGACTGAGCACTGGAACAGGTTGCCTTCGGATGTTGTGGAGTATCTCCTTTCTCAGAGATACTCAAAAGGCATCTGGACACAATCCTGGACAACATGATCTAGGAGACTGGAAATTGGAAAGTATAGAAGGGAGGAGGACAATCATTTGTTTGGTAAACCCAAACAAATGGTGGGAGAGGTGCAAAGAGGGAGGATGGTGGGCAGTTCATGAAGAGGAAGACAAGCCCCCTGAAAATATTTTCATTGGCTTTCATGCCTTGCCTATTATTACATTCGTTATGCGTACTTGAATGAAAATTCTGTTTACTAACTTGTAAGTACAGTGTTTGTATTCAGGTCAGCCTAAAAGCTAGTACACCTTTTATATAAGAATAGGAAGTATCTGAGGAAGAAGCATCATTCAGTCATGGAATGAAAAGATGTGACAGGTTAAGGCTGCATGGCAATGCATTATGTTATGGCATTCCTTTACTTTTAAATACTTAACTTGGTCTAATTCATACAAGCTTTAAGCTTGAATCTAAAATTAACTTATATCTAACAAGAAACTGAATAGTCTATTGAGAATTTTGGAAATTTTAGCTTGCCCATATGGATTTCAGACTTCTGCCTTAAGAGAATAACCAAGAGTAGTAGATTATTATCGTCTGTGTGGCCCCATATTGATCAGTTATGGGACTTGACACCCAGACTTTATAAATATTAGCTGATAGCCAAAGAGACTCCATTCCAAGCTATGGAATATGCTTTGGTTTGAAGTTTGATGCTTCTGCCACATTTTTCTGTTCCAGTCTTCTGTTTTCCTCCTTCCAAGATAAAGGGAAGGTGAGCCAGCTCACCTCACTGTCCCAGGAGTGTACCCTCACAGGCTACTCCTCACAGTCTAAGCCTAGAAATTCCATTTTAACCCCTTCAGGCTTCCATTCCAGTCTACTTTCCACTGCTCTATTCCATGTCTTTTAGGCATTCCACCTGCTCTCAGTTTTTATTTATTTATTTGCTTATTTATTCAATCTTTTCAGTGAATCACAACAAAGAGAAGGTTTTGAAAATCTGCAGGGGATACTTTTGCCTTTTGACTGAGAAAGCCTGAATGTGCAGGACTACAAGAAATTTTCTGGTGTAAACATTCACAACTATAATATTTCTGAACTAAACTTGTCCTATGCTATAGATCTCAAGAAAATCTTCAAAACAAAGCAACTTAGAATCATGATAGATATATCCTGAAGTCTAAAAATCTGCCTTGCATACCAATGCTTCTGTATTTGGGTGGAAAGCAGCATAGAAAAACCACAGATATAAAGATACAATACAAACTAAGCTTAATATTTACATACTTAAATCTTTTGTCAATAGAAGAAAAAAGAAAAAAGGAACTAAACTACAAGAAAAGCATCCTTACAGCAGACATGAAACCATATTCTTCATCCAATATTTCTTTCAGAAGTAGCTAAAGTCTGGTGCTGAAGAAATAGCATTTTTCCCATCCAATTTCTATGCAATTAAGGTTCCCGTCACACTTGCTAGGAGAAAGTACCAGTAGTTTCACATGGTTAATCACACTGTAGTGAGAATGACAGAAGGTTATATTAGACACATGAAGGTGGATTTACATTTATTTTGGTTGTATCTCATTTCTCTGGATGCTACTTGTAGTAGTATTTACATTCAAATCATCTCCTTAAAAGTACTGAATTAATTAAAAAACAAGAACAGGAAAAAGCAACCTCCCCAAATCCCCATGGCACTTGCGCAAAATTACAACAGTTGAATCCATAATGTTTAGAAGTACCAGCAGTCAGGTGCCTTATGGTTCCTCTGCTGCTTATTTAAATACTTGTCACACACATTGGAGCTGTCTACCTGATTTCAAAGCATTTTTTCCAGAGCTGACAAATATTTGTGTATGATAAAGCAATTTGTGAGTGAATATGTGTATGTGTAAAGGGATTTCTTAAAATCATGTCTCTTGTCTGATGATGTTTTTGAAATATGACGTGTAATGATTTAAAAAAATACAATATCCCTTATTATAACTGATCTTTTCACCATTAAAATATTACCAACACAAACTAAGGGTAAAGGATATATCCTAATTGTGAGATGTTTGATGACATTGTTACAGTGCCTTGTACAGGCACATATGCTTCAATTTGACATAAAGGTCAGATCTTCCCTGCTACATATGCTTGCTTATTAAAGCTGCAAAATTTTAATTTCAGGGACTGCTACAAATGATTGGTAGCTAATGGAAACATGGACCTGGATGTTCAACATAAGCATTAAAGAAGGTTGAAAATGACAGAACTATGAAATAGGTCATTTAAGTGACTCTGCACTTGAGGTGATCACTTAAGAAAATATTAAAATACAAAATTAAGTTCAATATGAAGGTTAAACAAAATATAAAGCTTCTAGTCTAAGTCAACAGACTATAATATTCATTCTGGATTTGTCAGCCATGCCATATTCTAGTCTATCGTTTTGAAATTTATTATCAGTTTCTTACCTTTGAGAAAGAAAAAAATTAATAAACACTGGTGATTTCTAAATCTGTACATTCTTGTTGAAGTTTGGTGGAGGGTTAGATCACAGATTATTTGGACCTCAGGACAAAAATTATATCATAAACTCTGCCAATTTTAATCAAGATTATTGAATAAGAAGTTTGTCTTCCTTTATTTGTGTACATTTCCTTGTATTTCCAAAGCACATAGTACAAAATAACCTGAACACTGCAAATATTGAGGTTAGCTAATGGAAAGTCTTATCTGAGGCAATTGACAATATTTAAATATTATGAGGCTGTTTGTTATGATAACAAAATGAAGGCAAAAGACAAATAGAGATATTGTTCCCCTTACTTCCCTCTATCTCTGTGGCAGATTAGAAAGTGCCAGTAAAAGATGATCACTTCATGACCATTAAGGACAGCCAAAAGAGCAATCCACCATTATTACTGCTGAAATTCTTCCTACAACTTACTAATGCAAGTTCCTAAGCTTCAAATTCAATTGTCACATACGGTGAGCAGAATAAGGAAAAATGAACAAATCAGTAGAGATCAGCAACTGAAAGCAATGAAGCAGGGTTCAACAATACTATAGGAATACAGTTGCAATACACTGAGGTTCATCTTCTGTTAAAAAGGATTTTACAGTTTGAGTAGCATATCCCTTTCAAAAAGAACTGTATTATTCCTAATGGTTTTTATTTCACTACTTGTTTACTTTTTCTGTTTTTCACTTAGACTTTTTCCTTTCCATAAAGCCTCAGTGGCATCATATTTCCCAACTGTATTCAAAGTTGATCATTGTTTTCTACATGGCATATTCTTTCACATGAGACATCATTAATGTACAATACGGAGAAAAAAAGTGAAGAAACTTACAAAATACCAGGAGGGCACAGTGCAGATGTCAGGTTCACCATGTGAGACCCAGCCAATGTCAAAGGTCAGAAGAGAGTTCAGTCACCTGGTGTACTATGCTCTTAATTTTCACCTGTCATTATATTCTTGACACTGCCAACAGCAGGATATCCTGAAATCAGTGACAAAATCAGTGACCTACTCCTCCAGAAAGATATGACAGTGATAAACTAAGGAAGAATATAGGAGCTCTTTCTCTGCGTTAGAATTGTTGTCTCTCTAATCAAGTATACATTTTTACTAACATTAGTCAAAAGGCTTCACATTAGGCAAAGTTGTCAACTCTTAATGTCAACATGTTATTCTCATAAAATATTGAGTGAATATTTTCTCTCCAAATTGGAGTTTTAGTTTCTTTCCTATATGTTTTTTGTTTTCATTTTTAATGAAAAGAAGAAAAATAGCCATTTTCAGACTGCTATGTACATTCAGTGGCTACATCCATAAATAAGCACAAATGTAAAAAAAAATAATGCATATCATATTTCCAGATTTTAAAGCTGCTATTGTACAGCAGGATAAAGGTCACTATGTTACCAACTCTGTACCAAAATTTGGGAGCAATAGACCTATTGCTTCAGGAAAACAATATTCCCTCTGTTTTTCACTTTTACCTTACCTTACTTATTGCAATTTTGGGATAAAGAGCATTCTGTCTCTTGTGCACCTGGGCATAGCCATCTTTCAGTGGAATCATTCACCTCTCACAGACAACATCCAAAGACAGAAAGCTTGAAGGAGACAAGTTTTTTGACATTTTTTGCACAGTTTCTTCCTGGGTGAACATTTTGTACTTGTCTTATTATCTTTTCATCAATGCTAGAAGCTTCTTTTGCAAGCTTTTAGCTCTAATACAGTAATTAGGAAATCATTATAAAATACAGAACTTCAATAAGAAATCTACTGGCCAAAGCAGGGAGGAGGGGAGGAAGAATCAAATCCCAAACCTGGGAAAGCAAACAAACATGGGAATAAATTATGTATTGCTGCTTTTTAAGCCACATTGCCTCTGATCCAAATATGTCCCAGGGCTACTTTGCTCCAAACCAGTAATGAGCAAAAGCCCTGAGGCTGACAGGACCACAGGTAGCAAGGGAGAGCAGGACAAGGTTGAGCTGTGCTGTATGCTTCAGCACAGGGCAGAGCTGACACTGGTTTCGAGGTACTACTGCAGTATCAAACGCTAATCATGTCTAACTGCATTCAGTTAGAATTCACTACTCCTTCAATATCAGCATGTTGCCCATCACTACTTTAAATCTGATAATAGTGAATCTTTACTACTTGTGATTCAGACTTCCCGATTTTGCATTATGCATTCCCTTACTGCATTTACCCTTCTCTTTGTTCACTGACACATCTTACAAACGGGATCAGAGCTTTTAATTCTGGATTAGACAAATCTTTTTATTTTTTTTTCCCTCTATAAATGTTATATTTACTGTCAATGATTGTGCAATTCTTAGTCATATTAGTAGTTAAAAGGAACTGAGCAGAAAGAAACCAATGGGACAATAGAAGTCAATAAAAGTTTCGTTGCTGGGAGGACAGATGGCAGCATAGATTTGAGGGCAATGATTTTATAAAAATGCATTGAAGTGTTTTATGTAGAAGACTACGTATCTCAGGAAGGCTTAGAGATTTTAGCTATTATGTCCTGTGCAACTATACTGCTTATACACATGTACTCAGCATCATATGACATATGGACAGATGTGCATCTTTAATCAAATCTATGCATATATATAGGAAAGAACTGGTTCAGCCATATCTGTGGATAGATCCCAGGCCAGCTGAGGATTTGTTTTGAGGATATTGCAGCAAGGCTCTGCAACAAACACACCTGCTTTCTGCGGGAACTGAACATAGCTCAGAGAGCAATTCTGCCCCAGGGGAATTCTCGGTTAATGGTTGCTTCTGAATTATGACACTTTAAAAACAGATTATGATACAAAATCTATGCTCGGAAATCTATCCCCATAACACATATTTTTCCTTCTGATTTTCCATTTCCTTTTTTTATCTTGGATATATTTTGGTAATGGTTTCAATAAAACTATAGTTTCAGTTCATTTTATTTTGTTTTCCATATGAAGTTATCTAATTTTTTTTAATAATCACTATCATAATGTTCTTGTTATGAAGAGGATTTTTAAACCTACCTTTATGTTATATATCTACAGTTTCTAGAATATATCCTTATTCCATTAAACATGTACACCATGTATTTTTTTCACTGTAAATCAATATGTCAATAAGACATTACATTCCTTCCATTTTCTTTGCAAAGCTAAAATGAGAATTAATATTCTAAATTAGCACAGGCCAATTAAAACAATCTTTAGGTGAGCAGAAGAATATCAATAATAACAGCAGCAAGAAAACAATATAATAGAGCTTAGATTTGGACCTGACAGCAGCCCATGCAGTTTTGCTTATATATTTGCACTATTCAGGAAATTTTCATACAAAAATGCCAACTTCCTTATAGAGGGAGTTTTGACAGCAGAAGTTTCTCAAGTCTAAGAAAGAATTGATCAAAAACAGACTGCAGAGAAGAGATCTGTACCTGCTCTCTGAATAGCCAATATTTCAGTGATGGAGTCATTCACATGTTCAGATCATGCTTAACCATTTCAAACAACGGTTCTAGACCTGGACCTTCCAAATCTCAAATGAGCCTCCTCATTACTGTTACGCCGGTGGTTTTTTTTAAAGTACTACATGAATGTGAGAAAATAAGGAAGGAAAAAATAATTTTTGTCCATTATGTCATATGTGATAGATAGTTAGAAAGGCATAAAAGCCTAGGAATATTATATATTTAGAAAATGAACTTAATGTGATCAATCCTGCTTCTGAAGACCAATGTTAAAAAATGAAGTAAATGTAAAACCCAATTTCATTCTGAATTACACCAGTACAACAGAAGAGAATGCAAATAGGTTACTATGATATCATTAAGTAGCAGACTGATTTATATAATAAAAATATATTCGCAAAACTCCACTGTACTGTGCAAACACCTGACTTAATGAGATTTTTATGATGACACTTCCAAAGCACTATTACAGTAAATTCTCCTTAGCATCAATAGAATTCTTACCAGTTTAAGCTGACATAATGATAAGACTCAAAAAGATGCAATAAATTAATAGAAGCTAAGGTATTTTTCCAGTAGTCCAAGGAAGCTGCTCACTATGGCTCCTTACACAGAGTCACTGCTGTACAGTTAATGTCCTGAAAAATGTTTTTGAAATGCAGTAAGTATAACCTTGTAAATATCTGCAAGCATTCTTCAATATCATTTTACACATTACTGTCACAACAGAAATATTGCTAAAACATACTCTTCTAAGCACTTTATTGAAGTGATTATTGCAGAGAGTACCTGTCCACAAGCCCATCCACATCCATCTTGATAAGCTCATAAACAGAAGCCTATTAAATAGACTGTTTTGTCACACATCGTTACAAACATTTGGATGAGAAAGACTTTTTTCATTTCTTTTTTTCTTTTTTTTTTTTCCTTTTTGCTCTGCCTAATATCCTAAATATCAAACTGGATGTATGTAACCTTTGTAGATACAACACCTTGCTCTTTCATGATCTCATTTCTGACTTTTGCAAGATATTGATTTTATGCCATAATTCAATGATGAGCCACTTCTCTACAAAGCTGGTTGTATCAGAAAATGGACTATTGCTTATGCAATGGCTTTTTTCCCTTAGTCTAAAAATTTATTGGTGGTTGCACAATTAAATCAACTCTACTCCTTCATCTCTCCTTTCGTTTACTGTAGACACAAAAACAGAGTCATACCGTATTCTCATTTGAAGTCATATCTACCACAACCAAGTCAGCAGAATTCCATACCTGTGCTCTTTCATGCTTCTTCTAGTCATTTCTTTCCTGATGTCTTTGCACATGTTGAAAATCATGTATCGGTTTTACAGGACTGAACATTTAATAGCTGTCAGAGTAGGTATAATAAGGTAGCAGATCCAGAGTAAAAGAAAATTAAATGCTTCTGAGTTATTTTATTGAAATTTCAGTTCTTCTTAGTTTATAGTTGTAGACAGGGGTGGAATTTCAAAAATGCAATTTCAGAGTATTTTTTTATGGAGTTCATCGCTTGACTACTGAATGCTGTAATCGTCACAATAAAATTCTGAGATGAGGTGCCAATATAGCATATCTTATGGCATGTAGTAAGATATGTTCTAGAAATAAACTTTACTAGAACTGCGCAGATTAATCTAGTGCTAGCTAATAGCATTTCAGGTATTCACAGCAAGCTCTGCATGTATCTGGAAAGGTTTTTAATATGTATTTAATAAACATTAAATTTTATGAGGAAGAGTACAATATTTTATTAATTGGACTTTGATTCTACAGCATTATATGGGAAGACATTGACTGAGTCCTGAAATAGAAAGAACCTACTGAATAAAATGCAGCTGGTATTTTTAGCTAAGTGCATCACAAACAATGTTTCTCCCCTAGAATTCTCTCCATTTTCAGGTCTCTGTGAAATAACTCACGAAAGTCTCAGACAACTGAAAGCTCAAAGCCTTACAGAAGGTGCTGAATGGTATGTTGAAGTAGGTTCCTTGACTGTAGATTCTAGGTGGCAGGACCTTGTTTTCTTCAAAATCTCTCACAGGGCAGACATAATTTCAGTGCTTAATATTCTAATTATAACACGTCCTTTGAAGGTGATGGACTTGTGAAAGCTGATCTTTTAAGCAGTTATTTAAACAGAAGTTGGACTCTTTCAGAGACAAAAGAGCTTTTACATTTCAGTAGAAAAGGGCAGAAAGGACATGCATAATTAGATGGTAAAATCAGGATTAAGAAGCATGACGAAATCCTTTGGGATATATAAGGTTTGGTCTGGCTTTCTACCATTCTGCTTTAAGACACAGCTTTTCCAGTCATCATCAGTCATCAAAGGACATTTCTACTACTTTCATATTTTTACAAAGAATATGGTCTAACAAACCAGGAATGATGAGTGCAAAACAAAAGTGAATGTTTGATTAGAATTTTCCCCTTTTTTTTTATAGTATTTGAAAGGTCTGAACATAAAGAGTTGCAAAATCATACAAGCATAAGTTTATGGTGTAAGTCAATGTGCATAATTTGTACTTAGATCCAATCTTTAAAATTTCAATGTTTTAAAATGTGCAAATTATTTGAACGAGTCTGCCTTTCCGCTATAGTTGTCCAGAGCTCTTTGGTAATTCACGGTTCACAATTGGAAGGTTTTGCCAGCAACACTTTTCATTTTTCTTCAATGACTTTGACACTGAATGGCAGTGGGCCAAGACAAGTTCCTTCATTATCCCACAAGGAAAAAAAATCTCATTTGAATCTGAAGATTATCCATTAACAATTATCTTTTGACATGCATAAGTTAGCCTGTCTTTATTTCACTTAGTGCATGTCACATTGATTTTGCACAGTTTTATTTTTAAAATAGGAATTACAGAGCTACAAAGCCACATATCTTTCAAGAGATTCCTTTGACAATGCAATTTTCATTGTCAGCCAAAGCTGTAATTTTCACAGTCTTTATATAAATTTAGAGTCATATAATCTTCAAAAAAACTACACTTCAACAGTTAATTGATATTAATGTTGTTATCATTATATCACTATTTTATTCTCAAATAAAGGGATCTTGCACAACCTCCTAGAAGACTGGGCCCAGGAGTGATTCACTGGACTGTTGTTATAAGTAAATATTGGAAGACCCACATAAGTACTGATACAACTATCCACCTCTCACCTCCTCTCTTCCTCCCATCACCCTCCTCCAAGTGATCTCTAGCTGCTCCAGTATTCTAAGACCAGTTAAAAAGTAAAAGCAGTACTTTACTTACAAGAAGAATTGAGATCAATTTATATGCAGTCTTTTACCTAAACAATAAATTTTTTTGCCAATAAATGCAACTACGGCTGAGCCTATCAAAACATTATCTTACTTCCTAAAAATATCTTCTTCTTCAGTAAACATTCAAGAGGTCATTCTCTCAGTGCAGAAACACTCACTGTCCTACAAATGATAGGTATATATTTGTTTAAAAAAAAAAAAAAAAAAAGGAAAAAAAAGAGAGCGAAAAAAAGGAAAATAAATCAAAGCAGAAAAAGAGCTATTCTGAGAACATAAATAATTGAGTTTTTTAAAAATCCAAATAGCTATCTAGTTAGTTACTGTGCAGAAGTCTTAATCTCAGCATGACATCCTGAAGCTCTGCTCACTTGCCAAAATAGAGTCCCTGGTAGTCAGAGACAGTTTATCGCTGCTGCTTTGTCCCACTCCATGCAGCATGCATAACTTTGAAATGGATATCCTGAAGGAAAATGGAGTCCTTGGGCAAATCTGGGTTGTTCTGTCTGAACTTTTCTGTCTCCTGCGACTAAATTTATTTGTGGTCTAGATGCTTCTAATAGTGAATGTAAGGGTCGAGAAGTCCAGAGCAAAGTTATTGTTGGAGCAAGAAGGTCCCTCACTCCATGATACATTCTTCACAATAACCTATGCCCTTTCATAAGCACAGTACCACTTCCTCACGACTTCTCCAGAGAAGTCAGAAGCCATCAGAAGGGGAGAGAAAAGTGGAAGAGCTCTTCATTACAGAAGAATCCTGTGCCTGACGCTTTAAATGCAGAGAAAAAAAAGAAAAATAAGTCCCTGATAACCCATCTAGGTAGTGGTTTCTTTGTTTTGCTTTTTCCACTAGTTTCTACAGTAAAGTCACTAGCATCTTTAACTCTCATAATGATACAGAGGCAGTTATTCTGGTACATTTGAGGATATGTCAATGGGTATGAAAACAAATGAAGTCGCTTTAAAAAAATAACACAAGTAAGAAAAGTCAGGCTGAGGAATTAAATAAGAAAACAGTAGGAGAACCAGGAGAGAAAAAGCTAAAAAGTTCACACAGAATCACAGAATCATAGAACGGTCGAGGTTGGAAGGGGCCTCTAGAGACCATCTAGTCCAACCCCCCTGCTCCAGCAGGGACCCCTGGCACAGGGTGGCATCCAGGCGGGTTTGGAAGATCTCAAGAGAAAGAGACTCCAGTTCAATAAAGAAAAGGAGAAAGTTAAAAAGCGAAGAGTGAGGAAAAGAAAGAGAAAAGGTGACTGAAAAGGAACTGGAGAGACTAGGAAAAAGAATGTAAGAGAGGGGATGGAAAAATAAAACAAGAGGAAGGAAGTAGGAAAGCAAAAGATGTGAGGAAAGGAAACAGCCCACTGAGTAAGACTCTAGTGGGAAGGACCAAGCTGAAGTGTTGGAATAAACAAATTGAAATAAGACATCAAAGATAAAAATTTATGAAAAATACACCGAGAAAACAAGAATGCTAAGGAAGACATACACAGTTATTAACATGAGAGCTATATCATGCTATGGTATGAACGAACATGAAGAGAAGGTGTGAAATATAAACAACTGAGAAAAGAAAGGGAGTTTTAATCCTGAGCTCACATATAGCTATCCTGATTACTAAAATGTGGCCAGTTATTTAACGCAAATATGCAATACAGGCCTAGTGCATCCAATTTCAATGAAGCATAAATAAAATAAAGGTGATTGAGCGATTGTAATCGTAATACCACCAAATTTACTTCAACTCGTGGGTTAGAAAGCAGAATTATAGCATATGTTGTTTTAGTGGCTGCACTCACCCTGCTATGTGACTACATTCTCATTGTTTAAAACAGTTTTAAGATGAGTGACATATTTATTGTGTTTCCCACATTAAGTTTTTTATGAAGTGGTTCATTAAAGTGGAAAAAAAAATCCGTATCAAATGAACCTCCGTTTTTAATGCTTTACTGCATCTGCTCTAATTTCTGGCAGCTGTTGGTTCAACAGGAGAGTGAGAGTCTTGAAATCCTTTATAAAACGAAGATGTCAGTAGAGAGACTGCTGCTTGATCAAATCTGTCTAGAGCAAATTCCATCCTATTCTCCCCTTCATACTTATATAGCTGGAGCCTGTATATGCTTTTGTATATCTGATTCCTGCTTCCCTGATATGGATATTTTTCATTTCCTGCCTATTCCATCACCCTTTCCAAGCACTCCTCTTCATTCTAGTCCATTTCTATGATCTGTGCTGCTCAAAACATTCATACTTCAAGTCCAATATCAGAGCGGGTACTGTTCATTTACAGGCTTTTTTACTCTTCAACTCCACATACTCCAGAATGCACGAGCATATTATAAAACCAGATAAACCGCATAACCATATTGTTGCAAACAAATTAATACCACAGTTCTTTACAAATGGCACTGTTGGGTTTTTTTAGCACCTGTCTGCCAGGTCCTTATTGTGTCACACTCTCTTTTGAATTGAAACCACTTCATCTGGTGAAAGGGCCCTGTACGGTTCAGTTTAATGGGTGCCAGAGATGAAGCAGCTGGAGCACATAAAATCTCACAGATTCACCGTTAATCAATCAGTAATTCTGGGATGCAATACTTTTGGCAATGGAGTAGGTCCAACTCACTATACTGACATGCAAATCTGAGTTTGCTAAAATAATAGCTAACATTGAGATAATGCAGAGTTTATGCACCTTGAAAACTTTCACAATGCAGATGTGCCCATGTTTTCTTGTAAGAAGGCACAAAAAAATGTCAAATACAGAGGATACCAGTACTTTACAGCTATGAAATAATTAGCTACCAAAGAGTGCAGTTCTCGAATGATGGGATCTGGCATTTTCCTCTTTTAAACAGATTCCTCAGTCAGCAATTTATTTTCCCAGAAAGAGTGTTACAAATCATCTTATCCATATACGTAGAAGAGTAGATCACCTGAGGGAATTGTCCCTTGAACTATCCCATGATTTTTCCTTAGAAGGAACTGGTTAGTTCAGGAGAGCCTGTTCAGGAGAGCTTAACTACCTTGTAGGCAAGATACTAAGCCTGGGAAAGAAATCAGATTACCAAGAAGAATGGGGGTGCATCCAATTAGCTACCTGTGCCCCTTGTATATCTTCTGTGTTTATTCTCAATAAAAAATGTCCTGATAATCCACAATCGGGCAGAGAAAAGTTTAATGAAAAAGTAGGAAATTTCACTCGTCAAGCTTAAAGCAAGGTAGCACTGATATTTGTTTGTCAGCATGGTAAAAACCATCTGTATTACTGTGACCTGCTGTGCCCAGCGCAGTAACCGGTCAGAGTTTTCACCAAAAGTGAAAAAAGTCAAGGCACTTCTAGTTTATATACATGGTGCAAATAACCAGAAAATGTACCTGTCATTTCTAGGGCTGATACAAGCAAGCTCGTGATGAATGTCCACAGCCACTACAAATTAAGTGGTATAAGGGGGCATTTGTCATTTTGCTAGAGTCATAATTTTTTACCATTTCTCACAAAAACAAAATCAATCCTGTCATTTTCCCTTCTGTGCTATTATTGTGCTTAAAATGGCCAGCACACCTGTCTGAAATATCATCTTTGGTGGTCAAAGCACATTAAACTGTTATGGTCATTTAAGATCCCAGGCCTGTTTGCAAGAAGATATGAGTTAAATTCATGCTATCAAATCCTGTTCTAATCCTATCTAAATTTCCTTACAATATAAGCTAATGAGAGAAATTATTCTTTGATATGTTTAATTCTGATGGTATCATACATCAAAACCTCACTAATCTGCTTTCCGCTTCCTTGTATGAGCTGCACAGAACTCCCTTTGGCTTCTTCTACTCTCTTATTTAAAGAATATATGTAGAAACCTGCACATTGTCATAAAAAAGACTTCTCCACACTCCAGTAGGTACACAAATGCTATCATATCCACTTCTGGAATATCCCATCAAGATGTGAGATGTAAAAAAGGATAATGAAGAAGTACAGACTGTTGCCACCTGTGTATGATCCCTTTTTGCTGCCGGTGCCCTCTTGATTACAAAGTTCTTGGGCCAAGAACCATTTTTAGCTCATATGTTTTGTCAGCACTTAACTAAAGAATAACAAAATCACAAATAATTAGAGCCAGACTACAACCATTAAAATGAATTAATGAAACATTTGAGAATTAACTACTCTGTGGTTTACATTATTTATTCACTTTGATGCTAATTTGCAAAATTCTTTAATTCACCATAGCTCTCCCTATCATTAATGCAAATTAAGAAGGTTCTACTGTAATGCAGATATTATTATCTTCCCTTGCATAAATGCCCACAATTTTCTCATTACAACATGATGTATTTTTACAAATAAGGTTACAACTTATAATGGAAAGAGAAAACATGAATAAAGTTCTCAGCTGTTTATATAAATGTAAGTGTATAGGGAATGACAAAGGTCATTCTTTTTACACTAAAATAGATTAGTTGAATGACAGAAATTTTTGCAAGAAGGTAGAAGCAAATACTGTATTTTAGAAACACTGTGAGCATACGTATGAAAATTATCAACAAATCACCAACCCACATATGTGTACATTATACAAGAGTATGTAACATACTCTAAATTAAGTGAAAAAAGGGAAAGCTATATAAACACTACTTTATGACTTTTATTATAGAAAATAACATTTTTCCTTTATCCCTGTATCCCACTGACTGCTGACAAAATTATAGTGCAATTACTGAATAATAGTAGTTAAAAATAAGAAAGTGTTCAAAGACAAAATTCTACATTTGCTACAGACATGTAAAAAAAATTAAGTTGGACAATGAAAATATTAATAAATCTTTCTCCTTTTTTGTTGTCTCTGTTTTCATTGCTGAAGTTTAGTTTTTGTTCTCCCAGTGAATAGTTTTTATTTTCAGTTCTTTTTACATTTTAAATTTATGCGTAGTGTCACAGATTGTGATTTCATGTAGAAATTGATGCCGACATGTCATAACATTTGGGAGATACACAATTTTATAACAAAGTCAGATCATATTTCCTGTTGAAAAGTGATATCAAGATCACCATTTATATTGGCTTCACTTTTGGTGTATTTTCTAGCATTTGAGAAGAAAAAAAAGTTTTAAAATCTTATCTTTTTCTCAGTTGGACCTGTTCCACTCTTTCCATTAAGTGAAGAACTGCTACATAAGACAAAGAATAGAACTGCAACTGCAAATTTGTCCCTTAAAAGAATTTCCTCATTGTGTCTCTTCTAGCTGAGGTTATTCTGACTTGTTAGCTCTTGTTCAAGTTTATACACAAGCCCAAGTCTCGCAGTTGTCCATGTTGCACAGTGTTTACTTGTACTTCTCTTTAACTGTGAAACAAGCCAGCTCGATCCTCAGCCAAAAAACAGTCTGGAATGACAGCAGCAGAGACTGGCTTGCATTCAAGCCCAACTCTATAGGCTGTATGAGTGCAAAGAGCAGTTGACTGGCTTGATGTGCCCGTAGTCCCTCAAATGTGGCCAGTGTGTGTTAGCCATGCTTTGCTGTTGTTACTTTTATGGGTGGTGTATGGCATACCAGCAGTCTAACTTTCTCATTTATTTGCTTCCAGTGTTCCTGAAAAAATAAGTGCATTCACTTTTCTGAGGCTGTCAACTATCCCTTGCTTCTCTGATCCTTATTACATTTCCCTTGAGCAGCTCTATGGCAGACTGTTCAGCCCCCCAAAGAGGAAGAACAGCAGGGTGTTGCAGCAAGACAAGGTAGATTGTACAGGCAACATAAAATACTTCCTAGGGGGAGATGGAAAGTGCTTATGAAAGAGAAGGGAAGGAGGAGGAGAATAAAATGGTGAAGAACTGTCACATGAAAGATAAACTTATTTTTAGGATAAAAAAAAAAAAAAGGAATTCTCCAAGATAAACTAGTTTCAAGGAAATGTGAGAGCCCCCACACTGCAGGGCACAGTTAACACAAAAAACGCAGGGAAGGCAAGAGGCCAATCCTCCAATCCTTGAAGCTTATTATTGCTTTCTCAGCAAGAAAGCTTACCGTTTCAGATAATTTCTGAATATACAAGGAAATAGTTTTCTTGTGTTTTGGTTGATTTGAATAAATAATCCATGAGCATCTCTAGGAGCTAAGGGTCAAGAAGTGTCCACCCAATAGATGCAATCAAGATGTACTGTTCTTCCTGTCTGCAGGGAGAAAATACCAGGAAGCTCTATGACGCTACGTTATACAAGCACTTACAGATTTGTGCAGATAGTCCACATGAGCTAAAGCTGAGTGAGTATCAGGTATGTCTGCTAGACACCTGTCCCAGTGGAAATCAAAGCTATATGGCTAGCTGATGAGATGGTGTTCAATTCTGAAAGCTGAGGTCAGCTCAGACTTACAGGAACAAAAAAAAACTTAGGTGAATTCAAGCCTGAAGGGTTATTTATCTAGGAATAGCTTTTCATTGTGAGTTTTACCATTCACATGAGAAGTGAAGAAGCTGAGTGATAATGGAGTAAAGTGGAACTGCATCTTTTTTTTAAATGTTTTTACAAAACATGTTTGTTCTTTAGATGGTAAAAAATTGCTGAACTAAAACCAGTGGAGATAATGAGTTATATAAAAACTATCTTCTGTTCATGGGGGGAAAAAAAAGTAGAAGAGACAAGTTTTTCCTGTAAAACAAAAAAGTCTTTGATCCTAATATTATTTGGAGAAAAACTCTGAAGCACAGCCTCATAACAGGAGCTGAGTACTTTAGTATATGGTGACAGAAAAATACTGGGTAACAGCAAACTTGCACAGACAGCAGGAGCAGAACATAAGCCTGGAATATCTACTCTAGGCTCTACCACCCTCATAAACAAGAGGAGCAGACACATCAGCCTACATAACTAGACACCATGCAACACACATGCTATTCAGTGCTGCTCTGAATGTAGGTGGACTACCTTAGCAGTAGCATTCATGAGCTTTAGAAAGAAGTGTGGAAGGTCACTTAATTTATTTAATTGTGGAGATTTGTCAAAGAATTCCTGCAAATTACAGAGAAAGTGGAAGAAACTTTAAGAGTTAGAGAATACCAGCCAGAAGGAATCAAAGTAAAGCAAAACAGAAAAATCCTTTGGCATAGAAAAAATGATTATTTGTCATTTACTGGATTCCTAACTTTTAGGAGCTCTAGAACTTAAACCTGTATGTTTTAAATGTTATACCTTGAGTCCATTTGTAGTATTTGCAGAACTGAGAATTGAATTTCATTAAAAACTTTGGAAGAAGTCCTTTTCTCATCCTGGAAAAGAAGACATTCTAAACAAAATTCAATATTTTTCTAAACTGAATTCCTTCAATGTAGATAAAAATACATAATTTTAAATAATTATATCAAGAGTGACCAAAAATAATTGATTTCTCTTACCTAGGAAATAAACATCTGCTTAGCTACTTCCTTTCCATTTATAATTGCATTTATAGAATGTTTCATTGCTCCTCTTTTCACTCTTTCTATCCCTCATGAGATAAGCACAAAGCTTAAATTTCACTAAAAAAGAAACGTTATCAGACTGTCAGTGGCATCTACCCTGCAACTTGCAAATGAAGGCAAAGATGTGAAAGGCAAATTTTCAGCAAATTTGTGGGTTTTACTTGTGTCTATAGTTTGCAGGACAAGCTTCTCAGACGACATCACTCACCAGTCTGATACCGACATAAGTGAGGTTGCACTAATTTACACTCACAGAGAGTTAGGTTCACCACGTGTTAAATGTCCAGGAATAGAAATTAAATCCACCATTATATTTAAATTCCAAATGAGTGCCAAATATTTTTTTTTTTTCTTTTCTTATCTGACAGTTGGAAACTTGGAGAAATTGTATGTGAAAAAGAATAACGTTGCACTTATTTTGAGCAGTTGACAGACATGGCTGGAAGTCTGATATGATTAATACCTCAATAACAGAGCTTCGGTAAGTTGGTCCCAGAAGACTTCCAACACAGAGAGAGTGCCAAGGCACTGCTAATAGTTAAGCAACTTTTATTAGATAACAAATTCCATCTTAGCTGTTTTTACCAAGAGCTTTTGCTATGTATCAAAATCAAAAGAATTAAAAAGTTGTCTCAGAGACAAGCAAGAGCAGAGGAGCTTATAGCAAATGCTTGAAAACCCCATTTCCAGAAATAGTCTGAGGTACAAATTAATCTTCTCATTTCCTTAACAACACCTTGAGATTTTTTCTTTTAGATAAATATTCAGAGTTAGTTACTTTTTCTTCTTTTCTTTACTTAGGACACCTGCTCTACCAAAGCTGCTGCCATACACATAGTTAAAAAAAAAGGGGGGAGGGCAAAAGATTTGAAGTTCATTGCTTAAAAGATCATCACCATAGTAGATCAAAAAAAAAGCATCACAAGATCCTTTTGCTTCCTTGCATGACCTTTTCTTTGTCTTCACTAAGCTCTAGAGCAGTGGATGTCTGTGTACTGATAGAAATTCAAAACATTTAGAAAGGACTTGCTTACGGATTCCTCCGTTCTGCATCTGCTAGCAAATAGAGAATAACCCGGCTTATGCAACAGCACCATTCCAGGAAGTATTCTTATCCAGAGAATACAGTTCCAGGAATAATTAATTGTTCAAAATGTTATTTATTACTTGTTTTACAGCAGTTTTACTGATAGGTCCATTGCCTGAGCAGACATAAGCAATTTTGCTACAGACCCAGGGGTGAGAGTTCAGGTCTGGCCATGGCATGGTGCCAAAGGTCCCCCATGGGCAACTCAGCTGTGACCAGCTCTCTCGATATCCACACTGGAGATTCAGAGGCGTAGTTCAGGTGGTCTCCACTCCATTATTTTCTGTGGCTTTGCTTTATAGCCTGGTATGCTTTTGCTTAATGGGTTAACTTCCATCTTACTTTACTTCCAGGCTTGGAGGACCCAGAGGCTGTGAATGAAATACAGTTCTTGCTGAATTAGGCATTGCGCACACAGGCTATTAGAAATAGTCCCTGTCCAAGAAAGCTTACAGTCTGATTAAAGAAAACGAGGAGAAAGAATATTTTATAGGGCTTATTAGAAAATATTTTTAAGGGAAAAAAGGGATTTTTTTTTGTCTCTTTGGAAGCATTTAATCCGCGTTTTGGGTCTCAATGAACAATAGGTTGGTTTAAAGGCTACCTCCAAAGAATGCAAATGGCTGCTGCTTGTTGTCTGCAGGTGGGCTGAGCATTTGAATATCAATACCACAATGAGCTGTGTTTAAATTGTCTTAAACAAGCTGACAAAAGTGATCAGCTATGATAGAGTGGTGATTTCAAGCCTTTAAAGTAGGAAAATATACCTTACTCACATTTTGATTATAGTTTGAAATATTCCACCTCTTTCTTTCCCTGAGTTTTACTTGAGCCTTGGATTTGAGCTAATAAATCAATGCTAACATACATTCCCCCACTAGTGCTTTAACAAGCACTCTCTTTGAAAATTAAACATTCTAGTAAATTGCTCAAACACAATCTTGAAAGGTTAAACACAGCTTTGAAATCCTTCTAATGTTAGGCAAAGTTGTCATAGGCTCTTGGAATAATTGCAAAAAGACCAAAGCCTTGAAACTAGAAATGTACTATAATAGCTGATTTTACTGCCACAGTCCTGGAAATCATTATGTTCCAAATATTCACCATTATGTTGATGGAGATTTTCAGCTCCTGTGTACATTTTTTTTCTAGGTTTTGTGGTTAATGCTGTTTAAAAAGTTTCAGAAATATTCTCAGTTGCAGAACAGAACAAACAGCACACTACAGCTTCCTCTACGAACTGTGAGTACCAACATCTTTCCCTCTATCAAATGCTTTGTTTTTTAATGCTTGGTTAAATCAAATGAGCATGACCTGAATATTTAATGCATATAGACTATCTGAGAAAATCTGTTTTTAATCTTACTCCTGTTAATGGCTTTAAGGACAGATATAACTTAAACTTACAGTGTGAATATAATAGGATATGTGTATTTATAGGAGCTCTTCCATTGTTTTCCCAGTGTACTACTTAGCCCATATGCATTATCTCTTCTAATAATGTTCCTTTGCAAATTCTATAACATCCTTTGAGAGTAACTGCTTGTAAAGCACCTCATCCAGTTCTCACTAAGTCTGCATAGCTACTAGCAATAACACCAAACATTGCCTCATTTCTCCATGAAACTTTTGTCAGTAAAATATCCAGCTCTCATATCCCACACACTGTCACACCACCCTCCTGCTTCCTGAGGAATAGTAACCTCCTGATACCTGCTAACAAATCTTTTCCAGAAATGTAATTTTCTAAATGGCTGTAGTGAATTGAATATAAATCTGGGAATCAGGATTTTTTTTTTTTGCTAATTTGCCTGAAATTTACTTTTTTTTTTTTTTTTTTGTATGATCATCCGTCTCTATCTGGATTTAACACAGTTTATTTTACTTATAACTAGCTGTGGCCTTGAAAATATGTTAATATTGCAAAAGGGAGCACAGTAAAAAGAGCTCAAGGCATCTCCTGCAGTGAGGCTACCACTCATCAGGCCACAGTGGTACTACTTGAAATATTTCTAACATTGGAAAAAATTCTAAGTACCAACTATAGTACATTGGTCTTAGGCTAAAAACATTCTATAACAAAGGACAAAACAAATACCTCTTTGTTAATTTATTAGGATTAGGGGAGCATTTAGCTTTGACTCCTGAGGGTTCTCATAAACATATTGACTCAGAAAATTAGAGTTAAATAGAAGATATATTTAACAATAATGCATGTAGTTTCTGCATGCTGCATTTCAAATCCACAGAGAAGAACTACCAAATGAGGTAGTGAGCACCAACAGTGGGATTGGTACAATTAGACATCTCAGAGATTACCTTACAAGGACTTGCAAGATTAAACAAAAGGTGCAGAAGGGGAAGCACAGCTATCACAGGATAATCAGTTGTACAGGAAAAACTGAGAACTCCAGAGCAACAGAAATGGTTGAAACCCACAGGAGAGTGAAAAATGCTCTAAATGATAGTTCAGCTCTCTGGAATAGCTTTATTATAGCCATTTTGTAGAAAAAACTATGAAGTGGAAAAAATATGTTATGCAGTTATGCAGGGCAGCAATCTAGCTCATTGCTCCTGTTCAGCAGCCTGGTTTATATGAATTAAAAATCACTGAGCTGCTTCGTGACTGAGAAATAGCTTTTTTTCATACATTATGATCTTATAATTCAGCAGATAATTAAAATGCAGACTGGCATAACATGTGTCAGTCCAAAGGAATTCTGGCGAGAAAAGAAAATGTTTGACTACAAGAAAAATAAAAAGATAGTTTTGAAAAATAAAAAGAAAGACTTAACATCTTTCAAATATTAATGACTTACAAAGTAGCAGAGCTCAAGGAAGGTAGTAAAATGTATTCATTTTGGCTTTTAACATCCATATTCTGAAAAGTTGTCCTCTTTTTCTGTCATTACTTTTACTGAAGGAGAAGCAGATAAAAAATAATGTGTTGTCCTATGCAGCAGTGATTCATGGCCTACTGACAATTTCAGCAGCAGTTTCTTGTGTTTCTTTCTTCTTCATGTTTCACACTATGAACAATCAAATTCAACAGTGGGTTCCTGTCTTCAGAGTTGGACTTCTTGTATCTATCTCTATATAAAACCCAGCACCATTATACACATATACATATATATATAAAATTTCTTCTCAAAGGAAAAATGAGATCTCTGTAGCCGAGTAAACTTCTCAGCTTCTATATCCTCATACAGAAAACCTTCCTATACTAAGAAGAGGGTTCTTGTTGAAGGAGAATTTTCAATATCAACCAGAACAGACCCAAACTCTTCTGTGAAGCCACATGTAAATTCCTCTGGATTTTTATTCTCTTTGTATGAGAGTGACTTACTAATTAAAAGTGTGCATATAATGTAGAAAATCAGGTTATTTTATATTTTGCATTGTCCATACAGTTTTGTATTGTACCAGATGATACGCTGGAAAGGATTTACCACCTACTCCAATCTGGCAGATTTAGTGGTCTAAAATATCTGGATTTCCTGGTAACCGTTTAATATCAATACTTTCTTTTTAGAGTCAATATAGCTTCCCGATACTGCAAAGAGTTGACACAATTTATTTTTATTAAAATGCAAATGAAATTAAATACAACGCTAAAATCTACTTGGGGTAACAAATATTTTCTCCATCCCAATGAATCTTCAAATCAAACTGATACATTTTGACTTAACATAGTAAAAGTGTACTCTGATGCACCTTATCCTGTAATTGTGTCTATTAATCTTTATAAATTGTTGCTGACAGTAACAACATACAAAACAACACCCCTTGAATACCACCATGATTATCTCTATTACATGTAAAAATCAAATAGACAATTACAGAATCTATTTTATTTCCTTCAATATTTTAATTAATGACCTTTAAGAGCTAATTCTTAATTTATCTAAGTGAAGTATATGAACATAGGCTTAAAACATGGCAATGTTTCAAACAGAATAGATGATGAAACACTATAGTGAAAAAGAGTTAAATTTGAAAGAACTAGTTATCTACATTGTACAATGAACTGCTAAAAGAGTGGGTTTTTCTGGTGACAAATAGTTACTTAGAGATTGCAATATCTGTCAAATTCCCGTATAAAATTAGCATACTTGTTATCCATGTAAGGGAGATAGAGACTCTGACTGATTACTATTTAACTCTGATTTCACAGTGATTTAATTCCATATGGGATTTATGAGATACAAGTGGAGTGTAACTGTGAATGAAAGATCCTGCTGATTTAAAAAGGAGGAGGAGGAAAAACCTTACACCTGAATCTGATGATAGAGGAAGAATGATTTTAAAAAAGCAAACACAGACATGAAGAAGAAACAATATCAGGGAAACAGTATAAGAAAAAGTAGCCTTTGTAGTCTGACACCTGTAGTCTGCTTTCAAGTGTTTAAGGTAACACTTTGCATTATGTTCAAAAATACAAATTAAGTAATGAAGTATTTGAAATATGAGGTTTCCTGCTGCCTTGATCTGCTATGAATTCTCTGCTAAAAAGAAAAGTGGCATAGGCTGGCAAATCGGTGGTGTGAAAATTAATGAACTGCTTCTATGCCGATCAATAGCAGCATTTCCCCTACCAGTCGAAAATTCATATTCACTTTAAGCATTTTAAAATCTTAGTCTAACACCCATCTTGTCAATTCACTATATGGGAGCCCTAACACATCTGGTCCAGTTGCTGAGGAGAGGTTTTAAATGAGTATCCCTTCCTTTTTTAATTTTTTCATTACTGCTATTCTTTCTCTTTCTTCCTCTGCTTCAGCCACTATTATCATGTGTTATATATTTAATAGTCATATTCAAACTGAAGTCCACTTATTCTTTATTGACTTTCCTGTTGCTAGATTGAAAATCCAGTTACTTTATTTGCTCTAGTGAGCAGAAATATAAAACAGAGGTCATAGTTCCTAAATGACTAATGTTTGGTGCACTGATATTTAATAGACTATCTCAGAGGTCAACTAGATAAGAGAATCTAGCGATAACATCAATATTCTCTTAATTACATATGCCTGAAGTAATCAGGTAAACTTGGTTCAAGAGTTCACAGCAAATTCAGTGTAATTCAATAAAGTCTATATAGACGAATATATTTTACTGGAAGTTAGATATCCAGCTGGTCAAGAATTTTTCTATTAATTGTTTAAACAGCAGATATAGACTTCTAGAAACAAAATCTTTTGTTCAAACAAGCTACTTCTAATCCAATTTTCACTAAGAAAAATTGCTCAGATCCAAGTTAAAAAGCACTACAAATGACAAAGTAGTCAACCAACTCCTGATGCTAACCAAGTAGTGTTCAACATCAAAGCAAAGTTGACACAAAGTTGACACACACACAAAGATACATTTCTATTCAAAAGTACTAAATGGCCCAAAGTAGAACAATCCCACAAATCTTACAATAGACTTTAACAGCCTACTCATTGATGAAGTCGACTGACATAAAGGAAACCAAAGTGAAATTTCCTGCTTTGAATCACACCTAACATCAGAAGAGAGATGGAATCAGTTGCTGCTCACTACAGATAAAATCCTAATTCCTATTTCATCTAAAGATGATTTGTGCGTGTTTATATGTGTAAGTACATTAAGTTTTGGGGGTTTTTTGTTTTTTTATTTTTAATCAACAATGTTCATGTGCATACTTTCTGAAGGCCACTGGAGTTAGATACTGGCCTTCAAATGTATTTCAGTGTTTGATACAGATTTTTCTTTGAAGTTGTTGCATTGTGTGTTAAGGTCTTGCATTCTTTAGCAATTTCCTTCATACCCAGACTCGCTGCATTGTATTGCTTCAATAAATGGCATAAGAGATACAGTTAAGATTTTATAGATGAGATATAGAAGAATTTTTAAAAAGGACAACTGAGAATACAATTTTAATTCTCTCAGGTTCCTCATAGTTCTTTCAAAATGCTTAATTATCTAGACAGAAAGGAAGATTTGTGTTCCAATCCTGAATCCAAAAGCATTAAAATTTCATCACGAAATTCTCTCTAATGGGCCAAAAATATAAATATCACATGCTTTTGTATTCCTGCTATAACATCTACTTTACAGTAAAAGGAAATCTTTCTTTTTAATAGTGCGAGGAGAAAATGTTTTTAAATGTATTTTCTGTTTCTGTGAAATAGTTTATTATCTAGCTTATTCATAAAATGGTCAACAGACCCAAGTCCCTTTTCAGTGTCAAGAATTTTAAAATATAATCTAATTTTGATTTTGACTGTAGTTAGAACTTCCTGCTTCAAATGTAAGGTTCAGAGAAATCTTTATATATAATCTATAATAGTTCCAACTATTGTATATCAAGTATTGTAACAATAAGACTACACTGTAGGAGGGAAAAAGAAAATCTCCAATTAGAAGAAATTGAAGATAGATAAATACAGACCTAAAATAAAGTGAAAGGTGTTTAAGAGTGATGGCAATCAAACAAAGTTGCACTGTTTCTTGATCTCCACTTCTCTCTCTTTCTTCTTAATTTGTTGGAGATAATGGGACATATGAGCTTGATAAAGGAATTACAGAAAAAACTCTGTTGACTATGAGGTTTGTGTCTCTGTGTGTTTTGTTTTTCCCTTACCCTGTTACTTATGACTCCCTTTGAACTGAAAAGGCACTTGATTTGATAACCTTAATGAAGCAGATATTCCCACATAAACAGATTACTGTACCTTTGTTGAATAAATCCTCTCTGAGTGTGTTATACATTGACACATGTAGCAGGCATCTACGATTCTCTCAGATTTACTATTCTGGTATATTTTGTTTTGTTTTCTTGGCTCAGTAGACTGCTATAAAAATTACCATTTTTCATACTTTTTTCCATATATATTGTCATGCAATATATGTGGTTTTCTGACTAATGTTCTAATCACATTAATAAATTCAATATATCTGTTAATGTATTTTTTCTACGCTTAGTATAGCGGCAGTTTCTTGGATATTATAAGGTACAAACCTATTTGCAGCACAATCTCAAATGTAAACATTTTTCATTGTCAAGGTATTGCACTGCCTTTGAAAAACAATAAATAGAATGGTTAGAAAGCTTTAACGGAACCAAACAAAATCTCTCTATGTGTATACACGTCAAAGAATTGCATAATTATGGAGACTTGCTACTAAGTTTTACCAAATAATTGTAGCGTCTGTGCAGTTCTCCCAGTCTCTAAAAGCAGCTGCTCTAAAGGCAGCTGTCTGTTCTTTTAAGATCTAAAAAAACAAAAAAACCCTTAAATTTTATTTTTTAAGTTCAGCAATGCAATGGTGATTAATACTTTTTCTGTGACTTAATCTCTATTCAGAGGGGTGGGGAAAGAACACATCAATATTAAGGAATGTTTGGGATAAAGATCACTACCATATTTGACATGTGATAAGAGCAGTATAAACATGTTTATACTTAGATAAGGGAGAAATTCATATCAAGAAGTCTAGAAGATTTGTATTCCTTGCAACACATAAGCAACTGCTCATGGCTAGTGATATGTTAAAAGCAGTCTGGAGTTGTGCCAAGACCATCCAATCTAATTGACTTCAGTTCATGATGAAAATCATAAACAAGCACTAGGTATATTTTCAGAAACCCTAAGAAAGATAATCTTGACAATGGATTTTATTAATTGCCCAGCTACTGCTTAAAACTTAAAATGTCTCTGATGATTACTCACTTCCATTTTATTTTCTTTGTCTCACAGACAAAATTTAGGTAAGCACTGTGCATAAGGGACTCTGAAACGGGGATCAAGGAGGCCAAAGGAAGCAGATCTATGCTCACTGTTAGAGGTTACCTGGGAAGTATGTGATAATGTGAAAAATTCTAAGAGTGGATTGGAGGGTTGGTAGTCTAAAAGGGCCAAGATTGTTATGGATGCCATATTTGGATCCCACTGAACCAGTATTTATAGTATGTCTTAAGCTTGTCCAGGTTTTCCTGGTCTTTTAAAACTTCATTCCTAATCTTGCTTTGAAAGATGGTACATGTTGTCTTTTGACAAATGAGTAACATTTTCCTGGCTTTTGATCTTGATCCCATGTTCATTAGAAATATTTCAACAGTTTGACTTTGTAAGATGTCATTTGGACTGGAAATGAAGGAGTTGTTGTTCTTCAATTCATCTCAGAAAACCAGACGTTGTTTTTATTTGTCTGAAGCCATAACATGTGCTGTTCGTAATTCCTAGTTCCTTCATCCATAGAATACCCCACTAACCACAGAGAAAAGGCTATGCTGGAGTCCACTCTGCTACAGAAAAGGAAAATTGTGTTATAGTCACTTGTAAATTCTGAAGCTAATGATCCTCTCTTAAAACATCTATACTCAAAAGCTTGGAAAACGAAGATGCAAAAAGCACTTATTTTCATTAATATATCATGATTCATTTGTGCTTCGTTGCAATTTGATATAATTCTTATACTTTCCTTTTAAAACAATGTTAACGAAAATATTCTGGTCATTTTTTTATCCTTTGTATTCTCATCTCCTACATAAATTTTAAAACCTTGATTCTTCATTAATAATCCATAAAATTACTTTTATTAATGAGAATTCTTTTTCAGAACTAAAACCTAAAAGGCAATCCAAAAAGACTTTGGTAATAATTCAATTCATACAAAAGTTTTCTTAAATTCTACATATCTTTTTTTTTCTTCCAAGATTCTAATCCTCCCCCCCCAAAAAAAAAAATATATGTATATATGCTAAATACTATTCTCTTCTTCTTGACACCCATTCTCCATAAAAATCGGTGGCAAACTCACACTGACTTCAGTTCAGGACTAGATGATCATAGAATGGAACTAAGTTATGGATACCTGGATCTATCTGCCATATATAGCTTAGACAGACGACGGAGTATGACCAAAAAGCATTACTTTTCTGTTGCTTTTCCATATATTAATTCAGTGAACAGAGAAGTGTACCCATATAAGCATAGAGCTTTAAGTTTGAAAGGCAGAAACCACTAAGTCTTCTCATGCTTCTAGAAATAGTCCTTGAGAACTAAGACACTGCTGACTCACTCTGTAAAAAAAATCTTAAGGCTTTAAAGTTACAGAGCCACTGGCTAGCACCCCATGAAAAACTCTTAAAAATATCTTTAATGTGGAAGGAAATTATACTTTCCTGATACAAGCTGACATGAATTTTGATGTGACAGCATATATAAGAGAGAATAGAATATCTTTCCCTGACTATTGTTGCAATTGTTGTGAAATATGTAATTACACTGTGTATAATTCTAAAAGGAATTTTAGAACCGCTATCAGAACACTGAACAAAGCAAATAATTACTGATAGGAAATTCAGTATCAGCTATAAAATATTCTAAGAGACATAAAAATATACACCCTAATATTGTAAGGATTCACTGTTGTCATAAAATTATTATAGCATGTATTTAGTGATCTTGATAAGATTTATGTGGTGGATTCTACAGTCAAATCTTGCTTTGCACTTATAGTTGCAAACAGACATGCAATTATAGCTGGTACTGTGTTTGTTTGTTCTGTTTTTTTCCCAACTCAAATATATAAATTAACACAGCTTTGTTACTCATTCTGATGGAAATTGCTCAACACTAAGTAGCTGTCAAAAGACTAGGCAAATGTTCATAAATGTTCATAAAACCAATGAAAACAAAACAGAAATATTCATCATGGTGCTTGTATAAGCGTATTGTACATGTGCATTTAGGATGTAATCCGGTTTGTTCAACCTTAGCCACAAAAAGCAAATCAGTTTAACCTAAAGAGAATAAGTCATCTGATCCAAAATTGTGTAACTAGTAAAGATATTTGTACTGCCAATGTGTATTCAGAGAAGAAAGAGGAGCACAGATGGCTGGCTGACACTAAGCACCTAACCTATAAACAAATATGCAATCCCTAGGAAAGATTAATTATATCCCTTGAAATCGCTACATGGTTTTATTCTCTTTATCTTAAAAGGGATAATGGTAAATTATAAAATGACTAAGAATAGCTTATAGTTCCACTCGGTGGTCTTAAAGGTCCTTTCCAACCATAATGATTCTATGATTCTATGAATAGATATATGCAAAGTGTTTCCATATATGAAAGAGCAACTAGAATAGCTCTCATTACTTGGGAAGGAGATAACTGAAGCAGGACATTACCCACTTGTGTCAGTGAAGAAGATGAACAGAGAATGACTATTTACTATTTCCCGAGATGCTAGAACATGGGCATAACCAGGAAAATCATTTGACAGCAGACTCAACTTGGAGAAAAAGAATGTCACAGAATGTTTTGTTGAATTGAAAAAGGGATTAGTCTGGTATATAAGGAAAAGTCCATCGCTGGCTGTTAAAAATGAGCCCTGTGCCTAACTCAGGGCTCAGAAGTTTGTAATCCTCATGATTTCCAGAAACTGATAGGATATACCATGAAAATTGCTTTATAATATTTTCTATTTTCCTTTAATCTTTACCTAAGATTTTTCTGGGTATTACTCCTAAAAACTAGCTATTGAGAAAGACAAATCTGTGGTCTGGCCATGCATAGTTGTTCTTGTGCTCTTAGACTTCAGAATTGCATTGGTTTTCTGAACAAAGACAGAAGGAAGCCTACCAATACACAACACAAGGTCTTTACATAAGAGCATAGGAAATAAGTAAGGATTAAATTATTGATGCTAACTGATTGTACTTACACCACAGCATGGTCATTAATTATGCTGCAGTTTTAATATTCAATTTTGAATATTTAAACATTTTCATGCCTATTGTTAAATACTTTATGATATTTGCAGTTATATTGGTCTTAAATTCATCTCTACCTCATCAGTATGATCGACATTAATATAGGAATTTTGTTGTTGAAAAGTAAAATCTTACCTCTGAATTTCTAAGTTTCTGGGTAATCTGTTTAAGAAGGAAAAGTTTCATCTTCAGGTTTCATTTTAAATTCCTGGAGTCTTCATTTATTCTACCCACATCTCCTGAATTGCCACATATTGAATGAGTGCAAAATATTCAAGAGACCATGGTCAAGGCAACAGTTCCACTTTTAGTTCTACTTTATTTTGGTATATTTGATACAAGAAAAAAAAAAGTTGCTGCAGTATTGCCTGCACATTTTGTGCCTCCCTCTGTGGTTCGGCGTTAGATTTGGGGTCTGAGAGGTTTTTGAGTGTGCTTCATTTGGATTAAGGAGAGAAGTTGAAAGAAACTAACTGTGACTAAAAGGTTGGAAAAGCAAATTTTTTTTAGTTTTATATATACTACTGAGTTGTTTTGTTGTTGAATTTTTTCAAGCCTTTTTCCTCAGAGAAGCAGAAGGAATAAAAGAGAGAGAATTACACTGGCTTTTCATTTTATTTCACTTTTTACTAACATAATCCTGAGGCAAATACTTGGAGAATATTTCTTTCCATACAGAAAAACAGCATTTATGTCTGAATCAGCTCAGAGGTTGTGTTACTCCCTGCCGATTTTTTAATAGAGAAGGGAACTGAATTCACTCCTCATGAATAAAAAAACATAATAGGATAATCATTTACTTTCCAGGAAAAAAAAAGTAGATGATTTGCAAGACTTTGATTTGCAAGTTTAAATGGCATTAAACCCCATAACAGATAGATACATAGATATATAGACACATAGATAGATAGCCATTATGCCAAAAATGTGTTGAGTTAAGCCTCTCAATAAGGTTTATTTGTGCCATTATATATACATGTATAAATATCACATATATAAATATGTGCTGTCTTTTGTGAAATAAATCAAGCATATCCTTACCTTAAATATCTTCTGCTTCTGCAGGAGTAGCCCCAGGACTCAATGGACACTGATTTCAATTAATCGGACACTGACTTTCATTGCAATGACCATACAACCGGTTTATACTAACTTTAGGAATCTCAGTTTGAAAATAGACATATTTTTCATCTGTAAAATGTAAATTGAATATCTATTCTATAAATGTGGAGCTGAAAAAAGGTTCCCTCAGAAGGATTGCTATGAACAAAATGCAGCAGCTAAACATCCAAACTCCCCATGCTGAGTTTTTTTCTGTACCTTTTTCCTTTGAAATTAAAAGAGTTGATCTTTCTACTAGCTTCTGGTGGCAGAGGTTGTTCTGATGTAGAAGCCATTCTGTCTCAAGCTTGAAATACTTCATCATGCAACATATGCTAGTGAGGAGCTAAATACCAGAGTGTGCTTGTCCAAAGGTAGCGCAGTGACTGGGGGCTACCCAGGCTCCACAGAACAGCTCACTGCAGGCAGAGCTCCACATTCAATCATAAACACACTTTTAGTGTCATTTTTATTTCTACTTGTAAATTTTTACTTTTTCCATTTTTTCCCCCAGCTTCTTTTCATTAAATAATTCTACATGTTACTACTACAGCCATTTTTGCCTGAATCATACTAGGGGGATATCTAACTGCTACAGGTATTCTTCTGTTCGACTTTGCTCAGATGCTGTCCCAGTGCTAGCAGTTTATTGCTGTAGGCATTTTCTTTCATCTTCTGCTAGGGCTGCGCATTAGATGAAACTTCATTCATGGCATTTGTTACACTGTTGGATTGTGTTTTGTATTCATGTCAAAGAGACGCCTGAGAATAGCAGGCTTTACCAGGAATTTTCAGAAAACGGCTGTTGTCTTTGTTTCATATTTGTACCTGAATACAAAACAGATATAAAAAATAAACCAGATATGAAAAAGGCGGCATACTACACGATACATTTAAAATTTGACTGGGAAAAGTGTTGGAAAACACAACAGAGTGTACCCTGGGGAGTGTTTCTGTGCTAGCAGAAGAAAGGCCTATAAAATGTATTAGATTTTATCCAGTTCTAACATCTAGGACTCAGGAGGGCTAACTGCTCCTTAAAACTTACTGCCTGGCTAACAAGCTACTACTCAAGGGCTAGTCCTAGAAGTGCTTATACTATAATGCTACTCAGCCGGTAGGTCTTGGGGAGGGTTTCTACCTGCTGCTGTGTGCAGAGTGGATGAGGCCACAGTGCCCACAGCGCCCACGTCTCCCACTGCAGTGGCCAGTGATGTCTGAGTGGACCATGCAGCTCCTCAGAGCTAGTTTTGGGGGTCACTTTTAGGTGACTGGAGAAAATTGCCAGTGCTCACTGCTATTTCATAATTTGTAGCGTGGCCTATTGTATTACTCATCCTATATTTGCCACTCACTTCATTGCCAGTTAATTGCTTGTAGTTAATAAATCAATAAGCCACTTCACTCCTGATTTGATTTAGCTGTATCCACTGAGCAGCCTTTCCCTGCTCCAAGGGTCATAAACACAAGCATGATGTACTCACCTGGTGCTCTAGCCCACGCTGATTGTTAGATTAGATAGGGCCTATTACACACTTGACTTTTGCAAGGTTTGCCTCTGTCCAGTCACTTTGAAATTACTGCAGAAAGTCAGAGTTTTACAGCAGCAGACAGACAATTGCATTATGTTGTCTTTTTTATGGCTAACATTAAAATTAAGTACTTTTGTAAAGCAAAATATGTTGGAAGTTTGCTATCTATTTCCATTTAAGATTTTGCTAGTTGGCTCAATGGAAAAGAGAGCCTGGACTCAAAAGATGCAACTCTCCAAAGTGTTACTCTTCTAACATGCTATACCACACATATTTCCACTTCATAGATTAATTTTCTGGTCATTTTAAAATAATATAAGTTAATGCTATAATGATCTAATTTCTTGCTTGCTCAACAAAACATCCATCTGAAACCATCCAGAGCATACACCAATTCTACAGTATCGTTACAAAGATTATATTGTTACTTAAATTTAACCTTACAAGGTTATTAATCAAAATACCTGATGTCAAAGACTAATACTCCCTTCAAAAATTTCAACTTCAAACATTGCTTATGCCATACCCCCAGTTAACCAGAGCCTGGTTTAACAGTCAGTATCCACAAACTACTTTTGACTAGCATACTTCTCCTGAACAACTACTGAAGTCTAAATTTTTCTTATTTATTTTTCTGCAAAGGTCAAGTACATAGTAGGGTTAATAAAAATGATCCTTCCCCCTAGTTACTGTAGCAATAGTGACGGTATTGTCTCTGCCAAAACAAGATTTTTTTTCCCCCCAGTAGATAGTTAGAGGTACTCTGGAGATATAACTGCATTCAGTTATTTAAATTACAAATTTACCATTGCACAGTAAAAGTATAACATTGTGCACCAAGAAGGAATATAGAGCCTCTGATCTGGAGCAAGATTGGCATTTACAGACATCTATCCAGTTTGCCTATAAACATTTCCATGGAAGAATATCTTTTTATATATTCAGTGCCATGCTTTTCTCAACATTTAACACAGATTTTTCTTTTTCTTTTCTTTTTTTTAAAAAAATATATATATTACTCACCTTAAAGTAACATCTTTTGCATAGGGGAAAACTGTTAACAGTTTTCTGTTTACAGATCTCTTCTCAGCATTCATTTTTAAGGAAAAACAAATCAAATTATTTCAACTCCCCATATTTTATATTTGCTACTGCTCTCTGGATTACCCTTAACTTATCTATATCTGTCTCCAGGACTGATTCTCAACAATTTTTTGAGAGCCTTATGGCTTGTATTAATCTTTATTAGTCCAGAATCACATATATCTTGAATATCAGATCTTTTAAAAGACGTCCTAGCACTTCATTTTTGCAAATATATCACTTTTTTGAGTTAAGTTGGATTGCAATTTCCAGATTGTGGTAGTGTTTTCTAATTTTCTAATTCATCTCCTTCTGATACATAATCACAGACTCACAGAGTGGCCGAAGCTAGAAGGGACCTCTAGAGATGACCTAGTCCAACCCCCCTGCTCAAGCAGGGACCCCTAGAGCATGTGGCACAGGGCGGCACCCAGGTGGATTTTGAAGATCTCCAGAGAAGGAGACTCCACAGCCTCTCTGGGCAGCCTGTTCCAGAGCTCTGTCACCCTCACAGCAAAGAAGTTCTTCCTCATATGGAGATGGAACTGCCTGGGTTTCAGTTTGTACCCACTGTCCTTTCTCCTGTCAATGACCACACCCAAGAAGAGTTTGGCCCCCTCCTTCCTACATTCTCCCCTCAAGTACTTATACATACTGATCAGATCCTCGCTCAGTCTTCTCCAGGCTAAACAGGCCCAGCTCGCTTAGTCTTTCCTCATACAAGAGATGTTCCTGTACCTTAATCATCTTTATCGCTCTACGCTGGACTCTCTCCAGCAGCTCCACATCCCTCTTGTACTGGGGAGCCCAGAACTGCCCCCAGTACTCCAGGCGCAGCCTCACCAGGGCTGAGGAGCGGGGCAGGATCCCCTCCCTCACCCTGCTGGCAACGCTCCTCCTGATGCAGCCAGGATCCCATCGGCCTTCTTGGCCACAAGGGCACGTTGCTGCCTCATGGTTGACTTGTTGTCAACCAGGACTTCCAAATCCCTCTTCGCAGAGCTGCTTTCCAGCAGGTCAGCCCTTCATCTGTACTTGTGCCTGGGGTTATTCCTGTCCAGGTGCAGGACCCTTGTTGAACCTCATGAGGTTCCTCTCTGCCCAACTCGATATAATACTTTACCAATAATACTTTAGCTTTAGTGATCTTGAATTTCTGCTAATTTGTTTCAGATCATCCCTTCAGTTTATCAGGATTCTTAAGTTCTCATCTTTCTCCCGAAAATAACTGATTTAAGTTTAATTTAAGTTTAATTTAAGTTTAAGATTTAAGTTTAATTTAAGTTTAATAACTGATTTAAGTTTAATTTAATTTATTGTTTTCTCTATTGCATCACCTAAGACACCAATGCAAATACAAATTAGAATCAGATCCAGTGCAGAATCTTACAGGTTTTGTTTAAGACATCTCTGAACCGGGCAGAAGAGATTTCCTCAAAGATATTTATCCATCTCATGTTTTCACGAAATATATACTTTCCAATCAGTTTATAAAGATGTTATCTGAAATAATCTGCAGGTTTTGATAAAATCAGCTTTTAGTAAGCGAGGTATCATATTTGCTACTTAGCTCCCTTATATATCAGGCCAATTAATCTATGAAGGCAAAACATTTATTGTCTCTTCTTCATGCTGTCCTTTTGATGTTCCTTTAATCTGCATTCTCTAGTCCTTCAATATAACTTGTACAACACCCACAGAGTACCTCAGGATTCACTGGGGTGCAGAGGGAAGCAGGAGAGTTAAACAGGATGATCTAGAGGGTTTGCATGCTTTATCTGAAGATAGTCTGAAATATAAAAATGCCCACCAGCTGGCTTTGCTTCTCTCCTATCCCATTTGTGTCCTAATCACTAGGCCACAGTATAACTCTCACTCTTACAGGCTTATTCTGGCCCCATTGGTGCTTTGATCCTCCTTTGAATATGGACAGGCTTCAAAGAAAGGTGAGTAACAAAACTGACTAATCCTAAGTAGAGCAGTGAGCAAATGAGAGTTAGCTTGGAGGTCGGTATGATGGGTTTTAATCACCCCAGGAAGAAAGAGGACTTGAATTCAGAGCCTCTTTTCCCTGGCTCATGCTTTAATTGCTAAGTTACTTCTAAGAGTGAGCTAGCAGCTCTTCAGCCCGCGCTTGGTAGAAGGCAGCGGTAGCAATCTGATCTGAGAAAACTGCCTGAATTGAACCTTTCAAGGTAATAAAGGTGGAAGAACTCACAAATCTGGAATCCCTGCAGTGACAGATACTGGGCTGTTCAGGATTGCTAAGAGTGGCACATTTCTGTGAATAACTCAAGGGGGTTGGCAGGAGCCTATGGAATTGTAATATTAAATAGAAAAAAAAAGGCGAAAAAAAGAGCACACTGTATTTTCTGTCACTGAAAGGTGATTTATACTTAAAAAAAAAAAAAGAAAAAAGAAAAAGTATTCCTATAGAATGGAATTTAGCTTAATTCTATTTAAGAGCTCCTTAGCACCTAAAATCCTTTCCGGGACTCGGCCAGAAGACAGTGAGTCTAACACATAAAGCAAAAATTTAAATGATCTTAAGAGATTCCAAGTAGCTTTTGTCTCTCATCAAACTGAATGGAAGGGCAAATTCATTATTACACCTGAAAGTCCTTCCCACTCTTGGTGCTAGTTTCACACCAATTATAATCCAGTCAGGTCAATAGGAGTCTTGCAGAAAAGTATAGTGGTTTTGCACCATCCATTAACACCTCTTAAAACCAATGACAAAACTCTCATAGACTTTAGCAGTAGCTGACTCTGGGTATGGTCTAAGATTGTGCTACTTCTCTTGATGTATTATTATTCATAAATCATTTTAAGACTTGCTTCACACACAGAAAATCTGGATAATTATTTAATGCATATAGTTCATAATCATCTATATCCACTTTGCTTCTCTAGCTAAATTAATCAGAGAATAACTGTTGTGTAGCAGCTCAAATGGCTTAGTAAATTGGATAAGCAGAGTTTACTTTTTCTTTTCTCTGCCAAACACTAGGATAACAGTTACTGTTTTGTACATGTATATGTTTGTAAAGTAACACAACTTTAAACAATCTGAAAGTCCATATTAATTACTCTTTCCTTAATTTTGCATGATTTCCAAATCATACTGAAGCACCAGTTTGTTCATAGAATGATTGTTAATTTATTAATTATAAGATCGCAATCAAGAGCACAAAATTTAAATATATGAAAAACTTAAGCAAATATAATGGGCTTGATTGATTGTCATTGCTAGATTAGATTGTTATAATAAAAACATTGTTGATTAGATGTTTTCAAATTATCAAAATATACTTTTTTTAAAAAAAATTCCTACTGCCTCACAGAATGGTGAAGTTTAAATACCCTAGCTATACAAACATTTTAAATATTACAGTTGTCCCTATGGTTCCCCATTGCATCTCATCTGGTACACTGGTGATATCCAAATGGACAATACAACAAGACCTGAACACGGGAAGGCTGAACTCAAAATCTGATGCTCTTACAACTAACACCTAGGTGATGATGTTCATAATTTGAAGGTCTGTATAATCAACTTTCAACAAATATTCATTAAAATATAAAGGTTTACCAGTTCATTAAAGCAGAAAGAGCTAATTAGTCACAGTCCAGTGTTATTCTACATCATTAAAACAGCAAAAGCCTACCAGCAAAACTATCCTTTAAATTGCATTATATCATGTTGCTTTAGATGTTCAAAAAAGCAACACCTTCTAAAGAGCAAGGAGCTTTTCAAATACCTTCAACTCATATTAAGTAAAGAAGTTTACAAAGCATTACCCTAATCTCACTATTTATCCCTTGTGTGCAGCATTACACTAGCTTTGGAATCTCTTCTGGAATTTCAGGGAATATTGTTGGCACCAATGGGCAGAATTATGCTGACTTAAAAAATCTGGCAGGAGAAAAATGGTTGAAACATAGTGGCCCCATCAAATGTTTGCTGGATCCATGATACAATTCTCCATTCAATTACATAAAGATGAAGTGGCTCAAATAATCTATTAGAAGATTCCAGATGCAGCCTTTGCTTATCTCTATTCACATTTCCAGGCAGCCAGTAGTACCTTGACAACATGAGAGAATGAATTGGACAGACTCTTTTCTTATACTACCAATTTCTGGTACTGCAAGTAAGCACCAGAATCAAGAGCCCAGCTTCTATACAGATTAGGCATCGAAGTCCCCAGTATTGTCAGTAAAGATCTAGGCATTTCCGTAAGGGAATGCAGGAAATAAGCCCATCAGTTCTTCCATCTTCCATCTCTCTCTGAAATTTATACATTGAAGTTACCTAATGAAGTTGACGAGATTTGCACGATCAGATATAGATCAAATCTACAATGTATACTTCTAGGTCTGAGCTGGTCACAAAAATTCACTTTTACAATTAAAAAAAGTAATATTGACACTAATGGTGTGCAAACCTTCTCATTCTGAAGCTGGCAGAGGAGGCAGATGACTCATGTTGTAAAGATTTATGCTTCTTTCCACTGGATGTAAAGCAGCTTGGGAAAACGAATATAGATGCTCTCATCTGAAGTTAGGTGAGATGAAACACACGCTGCACTTCTCTCTCTTCAGGTTGCAGACACTAGAGTGCTGTTCAGAAGGTCAACACACTGGTGGTTTCCCGTGGCAACCACCTCTACGTAGATGCTTTAGCCACAAGCTAAGGCTTTAGGCAGACATACTTTTCTCCTCCTTCTTTTGAAACTGTCCTCCAGATAACCAGGATTGCATTGTTAAAGATAAACAGAAGCATGACTTAGTTAACTGATTGGGCATACAACAGCTAAGAGGAGGAAGCAAGAATTTATTCGGCTGATCAGGTACTCCCCACAGAGAAATCTGAGATTCTGGTTCCTTCTACCCAGATTATCATTATTTACTACCATTTGTTTTTCTATATTCTAAATAAAAATGTTTAAACCATTCAGGAAGTAACATACCTATAGGAAAATGACTGTAACTTATTGTATAGGTCTCAGAACACCTCTCTTCCAGACAGCTGCAGAGTTCATAGCAATATTTTTGTATCATAATTATGCAAAGACTTTACTGCAACCATACTGCAGTAGCACAAACTTCTAAAAATACCCTTGTGATCTTTTTACAAGTTCACTCAGATTTTTTCAAGGCATTGAGTAGTTATTGTCTCTTCAAAATATATTCCGATTCATATAACATAGCCAATTATGAGCTGCCTGAGGGGTTTACATAAATGCTTCATCGACCCTTCTGAAGTTAGTCCCATTAAACATAAATGAGTCCAAGCTGGACTTGTTATGTTGCTAGGTTCTGAACTTTCACAGTGGTCACTTTAAAAAAAAAAGAAAAAAGAAAAAAAATATTATGCATTAAGAGGTATTACTTTCTATACAGAATGGTTTCATTCTTTTTAATTTTTTTATTTTCCTTTTTTTAAATAGAATAAAAACAAACAAAATATAAACGCTAGTGAGAAGTTACTGAAACCTTGAGTTTATTTTGGATTTTCTATTCTAGCAGTGTAAAGAATCTGCTCAACAGAAAGAAAGAAAAGAAGTCAAAATGTCTTTGGTAGCCACTAGAACTACAATACAAATAAAGGATGGAAGAGAAATCAATCTTTCAGGAATCTGAAAAACATCTTGAAACAAAGAAAACAATATTCCAACTCAACTCAATACCATTAAAAACAATGTCTATTGCAATTTGAGCATCAATCATCTACATCCATGTGATTTCTCAACTTAGCAGCATGAAAAATAGCCAGTAAGATTCCAATACATCAAAGTGTATGGTTAATTCTACCTCTACATAGCAACAGAGTAATAAAACAAAATGAAATTAAGTCTATGCTTAAATGCTCTCTTGAATCAAAAGTTATTTGTCATTAAGTAAAACCTCACACTTAAAGAATGTCTTCAAAGCACAGTCTTCACTATCCTACAAAAAGAACAAGAATTTCCTGTTCCTACTCTATCTGCTTCAATTTACTATGGGCCACTGGGATTTTACCCGCTGTTATTTTACTGTATTAATAAATGACAACTGGCATCAAGTGTCTAATGTATTTCTAGTAAGTTCTTTTAGCAATAGGCAATGAATATAAAAGCCATTTGGAAAATGAATAGCCAAAGCCACTAACAAGGCAAAGATTACAAAACAAAGAAAAAGAAAAATGTTAGCTATTGGTTTTTCATTCTCACTGCTCTTGCCAATTTTATGAGTGGTTTAAATATTAGTGGGGTTTTTTTCTGAAGAACTTCCTCCCCAAATCATTAAATTCCTATGATATACATACCTTTCCTTAGGATTATTTTTATTTTAAATGCCTATTTTAGTTTTTATTAGACCAATAACCTTAAAGTAGAATGCGTTAACAAAAGGACTAATTCTGCTGAGAGCCAGTAGTTAAAATTGTAGAGCAGTTCATGATATCGTACCTGTTTAAGAGAAAAGATGTATTGTAAATCCTTTATTTTTTATTCTCCATATTGTAACTGCCACACTTTTCATTGCCCTGTCACCATTCAACAAGCTGGCCCAACCCAAAAAATTCTACTAGATCTTGGCAATGAGCCATATTTCATACATGCTTAATTGAAGATCTTGGCCTAATAATTTGCTGTACCATACATATGTATTTTAAGTAAAGTGTAAGTAATTGGGACTATTATTAAGTACAGAACAAATGCAAATGGATTACATAATGTATTTCTGTAATGTGAGTATTTTGAGCCAATAAAATGACCTTTGAAAATTACTGAGACATATGAAAATGCCATTTACTGTAATAATAATCAGCAAAAGAAGGTGAACTGTAGGTGAGCCTTATGCTCCTTAAACTTTCAAAATCTAGGAAACATTCAAAGGCTGTGATGTGGATATTTAATTACATTTACTTGAGGAATACATGCATCATGAAAAATGTTAAGCTTTTTTGCCACCACAGTTAAACCAACATAGTTTTCCATTTTAATACTTTCTTATTAATATTACATTCATCTCTGATCAGAAATGGAAGTAGATGCTTGGTGGGAGAAATGTGCAATTATCAGTAACATGCAATATCTAATTACAAGTTATTTTGACAATAGCTTGTGTCAATTCAGGATGTTGGAAAAGACAGTTTGCGCTCCTTGTTAAACTTTCCACTCATAATTTTTGAGAATCTGATCAATATTTTTGAGGATTTAGGAATTAATCTATTGTTAGTTGGCTCATTTATGAAGTTTATTAACTAAGTCATTTTTGACTTTTTGACAAGTGATCACAAAATTACATTAACATAAGTGCTCCAGACCTTACTTGTAATTACTGATAAAATTCAGTGAAGTAAGTTTTAGTTAATATTTTTTTTTTAATTGTTATAATGGTATATCAAAAAAAAGGACTTAATCTTAAATAGGCCTATTTCAAAATCAGAAAATATTCAGACAGTAGTGACCAGTGCTTAGCGAGTGGTTGGAAGTGAAAAGGCATACAAGAAAAGATCAAAATAAGAGTTCCTAAAAGCACAAAGATATTGTGGTTCAGGAAGTGAACTCCTGCACAACCTTTATCTCACTTTACCTACTTTTTCTCACTACTACAGTCCCCTACACCAAAGTATTCACTGTTAGTGAGGGTTCAGAACTGCATAAGTTTTGCATTGTTCTGGAGTATCATTGAGTCATGTTTTGAGTTAAAAAGAAATGTCCAGGTCTATACTGTGTATGTTACTTCTTATTAGAAACACTATATGGATGCATCCCCTGTGAATTTATTTATTGTATTTTTAGTAATGTTTTGAAAATATGCAAATATTCTTACAAAAAGTATTTAAAACAAAGTTAAATTTTATAGGATATAGTAGCAGCTATGCAGTAAAAATATAAAAGGGTCATTACATCATTTCCAGAGTCTTCATTAGAATCTTTTGATTGTAATAACAATTGAAAAAGAAAACTAAACCTTCTCTCTTACAGAAATGTAATTAAGCATAACATAATTCATGCAGAGAAATAGGAACAAAGGGATCCAGACTTATCTTTGTCCTGTCATTTGATGTCGATGATAAAAATACACAAGATAAGCCTAAGCTATTTTAAAAATTCAGTTTCACTGTAGGACTTCAAATAATAATGTTTTTAACTGTAACAACAGAACTCCGTGTGGTCTCTACAGTGAAAAGCTGAGCTTCTTTCCTACGTACAGTAGCCTTAGGAATTAATTATCCTCTCAATTTCACTAGTGTTTCACTTCAGGCCAAAAGGAACCCTCATGATCATCCACTCTAGATTCTAGGGAGTCATACTTATATCTTTTCATTATTATATATGTTGATATTCCTGTGCACCAAGTGCCTTCATATCACAATGAAATTATCGATGAAAGTTTCAGTTTCACAGATTTTAAGGCCAGAAAGGACCATTTTAATCATTTAGTCTGACTCCCTGCATAACGTAGGCTAGTATTTTTACCAAGTAATTTGTGAATCAGGCACATAACTTCCAGCTGAGCTAGACAATATCTTCTGGAAAATGCTTCAGTGATGATTAAAGTGCTAGAGATCCTACCATTATTCTTAGTAAACTGTTCCAGTCATTACTCTCATTTCCCATCATTTCTAATTCCAGCCTGTCTAGCTTAAGTTTTCAACCTGTATTTCATTATGTTATATTTTTATCAACTTAAGAGTCCTCTAAAGAGGCTGACACTCTTAAAAAAAAAAAAAAAAAAAAAAAAGTTGGTTTTCACTTGTATCCATCAAGATCTAGTCACTTCTTAGTCTTCTCACCTCTTAATATTCTGCACTATAACATCACCTGACTGGTATTAGTTATTCTCTCAGGCAGTGTCATTTCCTTACCTTTGAAAAAACGCTAAGATGTTTCACTTTTAAAGTAATTTTGGGTTATGTTAGACTCTCCTTTACAATGTAGATCCAGAAAACAAGCAACCCTCCCCTCTAATGTAATTAGATGATTTTTGTAATGAATGAACTCATGTCACAGTACTGGATCCTACTGTGAATTTTTGCACATACTGAATATCTCATGCACATATCTAAAGTTACTCATATTTAGTCCAGTTTGGACCAGATATTTTTCAGAGCAAATGAAACTGATACAATAACAACACTGGGGAAAAAAAAGACAAAAGACAATTTGAATTTATAGAGTGGGCTCACTAACCTTTTTAACAATAAGATGCTACTACTAATAATATTATTATCCAAAAGCAAAGCAAAAACAGTAGAGGACAGTTGTTCAAAGTCACAATGAAAAAAGCTGATGAAGAACATACTAATTTGATCACCATGTCTACAACAGTACATATACTAAGTTCTGAAAGCAATTTTGTATTGGAAGATTTTGCCAGAATATCTAATGTTGGGCATGAACATTTTTGGGTTTTTTTCATTATGGACACATTGACAAAAGCTTGCACTGCCTTAAAGTTTTGTTCACCAGTATAATCCTTTTACATACAGATAACTGCCTTTAAGTTTGGACATCTTTTCTAGCTCAGAAAGGGTAAACAGACAAATTCCTGCTATAATGGACATAGGGAGGCACTGGAAATACTGAAAAAATAATACAATTGTCAGGAGAGTATGGTCCCTCAACCACAACTTGAGAGAGAATGAGAAAAAAAGAACTACAAACAGATTCCAAAAAACACTGTAGCTACAAAAGAAATCAGTGTGAAGATCACAAATTCTAAATGATATTTCTTAAACATTATGGCAACTGAGGTTCTTTCTGAAAGCAAAACTACATGGAAGGAAAGAAACAAGAGCAAGTGGAATTCCCTAATCAATAGACCAGTAAGCAGCAACTCAACACTGTAGTATCTGGACAGGTAGTAACCAATGCTGAAAAGGTGGTCATAATAGAGAACAAGACCTTCTGAACAAAGGCAGTATCACAGGGAACTCAAAAATAATCAAAATATCCTATTGGGTAGTTAGAGTAAATCTGAATGTTAGAGTTTAAAACAAAGAAGAAATAAAAGTTTAATGCACAGATAACCCCAGAAATAATGCAAAGCAGTAGCCAAAGGATAATAAAACAAGAAGAGACTACTTTCGTAATAACCTGGGGCAGTGCCCAGTAAGCGTTGAATGTTCTTTAAGCTAATGAAGAATCAAAAATTTTACTGTTCCTGCTAATAAGAGCCAAATTAGGTAATTAAACTTACCCTAATTCCAAATTACATATTGGTGTATCTTAGATATGGTGATTGATGAGTATTGAAGATGATCTTCACCCTGGAGTCTCAATGCTGATTTAAAGGATTTTTTTTCTTTTTTTCTTTTCTTTTCTCTCTTTTTTTTAGTATTGCAAATGTTAGAAAGAAAACATATTTCGAACTCCACCTAAGACAATTTCCCAAGGCAAAAAGACAAGCTTACAGAGAGGGAATGGGACTTGAGGCTTGGGATTTTAGTTCTTGGAGTGTCTCTCTTTCTTATCCAGTTGTGTTCTCACACAAAAAAAGAACATTTGTCATAGGACAGGGTGTAAAACAGATGATTCATATTGTAATAAATTTCATTAAAATAATTTTAAGAGTTATATAATGCCATGCTTTGCTGCCTCGCCTGATTTTGGACCAGACCTATTCAGTAAAAACAAGAAAATACAATTTACTAACTTTGTGAAAAGCATTGAATCAATGCCAAGATGAAACAAGAGAGTCAAATAGTACCTAAATAAATAAATAAATAAAGCACTGAAGCCACTACATGCAAACTCACTGAAGCTTACCTGCATACAGATTTCATAATCAACCATACAAAGTAATAAAAGCAAATAGCTAAAGGATGAAATAATTGGACAGAAACATGTCTAAGCATACAGTTGATTAGCAAGATTATTCAGGGATGCTTTAAAAAAAAAAAGAGAGAGAGAAAGAGAGAGATAAAAAATGGAGATATTTTGCTTCAAAATTTAAAACAGTTCCCTAAAATGTTCCTTTGACTGAAATGAAGAAATTTGCTCTTAAGGTGGGTTTATCCTGTGCAAGAACAGTTAAAAATTAAAGATGCATGCCAACATTATAACCTTTTATGAATCATAGGCATTTTATGGTATCCTGAAATGATTTTTTGTATAGTGGTAAGAAAGAAAACATTTTGTATAATTTATTCAGAAATAAAGGTGAGTTATTCCTTTCCTTAGTGAAGAGTGGCAGAAGTTACATGCTTTCTAATGTCCAGATGTAAAAAGTAAATGCTATCTCAGTATCCTTGTTAAATAAAAAGAGAATATATAACTACATGAGACCACGAGGGAGTAGTTACCTTGCTGCAAGTCCATGTCCATTAGTTCTATTTTTTTTTAGCTAGCACTGAAGTGAAGAATAATTCTTTGTCTGCTGCATTAGTTAATTCTTATTTAGAAGAATTATATTGTCGTGTTCATTTACATTGCTCTGCCCACAGCATCTGTCTTCCTGTAAATTAAAACATTTCAACCTTGTGTTCTGTAGAAGGAACAAAACTTTAAAATTGGCCTTGAATATTGATGAACATAACCATACACTTCTAGTACAATCTTTCTTGTGTGTACACTTCTTTTTAAAGCACAATCAATAGGGCTGTCAGAATTTCTTAATCTAAAAGGCTGCTACTATTGAAATGTATAAATATTTAATATAAATATTAATTACTATTAAAAAATAAAATTGGATACATAAATAATTACCATAAAACAGATTTTGAGATAAAAGAGTGGCTCATATTCACCAAAAATGAACAGAGTTCTGTTTTTTTGTTCTCATTTCCTAATGCATATAAAAGAGGAAATTTTGGTGATATCAGCTCTGAGTAACATAGCTTAGAGGTCAAACTGTTTTTTCATGATTAAAAAATAAAAATAGTTTCCTAATACGTAGATAATTGTTTACTTAATGCAATTGAATATTGCAAAGTAAATTTTAAAAAACAAAAACTAAATATTTTGATTTAGAGCATATAAAGTTATGACTTTGAATATTATAACCTAAAAGACAAACAAACAACCAAAAAAAAAGTTCAGTCATTTGCTAGCAGGAATCTATCAAGTATTTATTTCAACATTTTACCAAAAATTTCAACCTAAAAAAATCCAAATAACATGTCAACCCTTTTTGGATTCTCCGTCAAATTTAAATAATTATTTTGGGGATACCTGTGTTGTAACTTTCCATTAGGCATGACTGCCTTCTATAGAGAGCAGAGGGAGTTGGGAGAGAGTGAGAATGTAGGACTGTAAGGTCTGTGTGGACTTTGAGGATAACAGACTAGGAGCACCCTGTGGGCAGGAAAGGATGGCAGCAGCAGCAGTCCTATAATTCAAAGAGCTGTACAGAACTGCCCATGGTATATGAGCATGGTATAAGGAATTTTTTTGTGCTAAACCAGGTGTATAAAATGTATCAGAGGAGTCATATGTAACACACTCGTATATTCACTTCATTACCAATAGGGAGAAAGCACTGGCCCACTTTTAGTGTTTGTTTATAGCTGTCTAAGGTTACATAAGATGTATTCCATCAAAAGAGACTAAAGATAAGGCATAGAAGTGCTTCCCTGAACTTGTTCCTCTGTGCTTCTTCACCAGTACTGGTGGACCAGGGAAGTAAAGTATTCAAAAAAATAGAGTGATCATTTTGGTAGTGGAAAGATGTTGGGAGAATATGTGACCAAATATCTATAATACTGTAAACAAGTTGTGCAACTTTTAATCTGTGTCAGGACTGGTCAGGCTTGCTATCATCTTGCTGTCTCTGCCATTTATAAGTTTCTTCACTGCACAAAATAAAAAATCCTTTTGCTTAAGAAGGAGGAAAACTAACAACTATTGGACTGAAACTTGCAAGCGTAATGGAAAGCCATCCAAATTTTCTGAAGGAAATAGACAATACATGATAATTTCACATTCCAGTGAACACAGGCTTTCTTATTCACTGAGATACATTTTAACGCATTCCTGGCTACATTTCAGACAACAGAACGCTTTGGGAACAATCAGTCTGGATGTCTACCACAACAAATGTCTGTGCAGGTATTGTCAAATTTTAAGATAAAACTGGCTAGTATTCACTGTGCTAGAATGAGAAAAAGGAATGTATTTTTCTTACAATGGCTTTCAGAAAAAGAGTCCCACCTACCATTTAAATAGTACTAGCTTTATGAACAATAAATAAAGGCTAATATGATCTTTCTTGCAAAATATCTTTTTTTCCTTCTATGATTGATTTACCCCTCACTGTTGCAATGCCAAAAATTATGAGGTATATTGATCCTGTAAGAAAAAAAAATAGGAATATAAGAGTTCTCCTTAAAATTTGAAGTAAAGATTTAGGTTGAGGCAAAATAGTCCAGTACATATTTTAGAATCAGAGATGCTAGTGATTGCCAACAGATCATCTCCCTTCTCTCTCTCTCTTTCCTATCCCATTTAAAAAAAAAAAAARAAAAAAAAAAAAAGAAAAAGAAAAGAAAAAGAAAAAAAGGGGAGGATTTATTTGAGATTCATTCCAGAAACCAAGTAGATAATGCTCATGAGGTAGGTATGGTGTCTCTCTTTCTACACACAAAAAAATAATACGATAACTTAAGAATAGAGATGGCAAAATATTTCTAAAATTTGAATAAAAGTAATAAGGCATCCCAAATGTATCACAGAAAAAAAATGTTCTTCCTTCATTAATGTATGCCGAAGACTGCAACGGTAAGGTGAGTTGATACACTTATACAAGTTTTCATTTACATTCATATTTATTCCCATAAAAGAAGAGAAAAAAAAAAGTTACAGATTCCAATACATTTAAAAAGAAAATAAAGAGAATTAATGTTTTGCCATTAAAATAATTTCTTACCAAAGGCAGAGCAAAAAGAGATCCACTAATAAAAAAAAAAAAAAAAATCCTTTCTTTTTAACTTTTCTTGATGCTTACATCTAGCTGTAAGTGGCTAGAGAAAATATATTTACAAATCTTGAACTATTAATATTGTTAACTAAGTTTAAGTGTTAATTAACTTTCTCTTCATTTTGCTTTCCTTAGAATCAAGTCTACATTAGCAATGCAGATTGGTTGGTAAGAAGAACATTTGTCATGTAGTAAATTATCATCTATTCTCACCATTTTATAATAGTCTGTCTTCTTCATCACATTTTCACCACATCAGGAACCATGTGGCTTGTACCTGTTGGCCATAGCACTTATATCATAAATGGAAAAAGCTCTGAGGTTTAATCAGATCATTACCACTTAGCAAGGGGCTCTTAAAGTAGATCGAGTTTGACATTAATAAAGGTTTGAAAGTTAATAAAGTTTCTCTAAGCAAAACTACTTTCATGACATATTTAACCTTTTGGTGAGGCTGAATACTTTATCTCCTAGCCTTTTAAAGAGTCTTTGTTGGACATGGAAATACTATATTGTTCTATTACTATTTCCAAAATTTGGATGATTTTACCCTTAAAAATCCCCTGGAGCTGCAGAAAGAATTCTTGTCTACTACATTTGGAGCCAATTACCTCTTTCACCCTTATTTCATTAACTTTGTCTATCATCGATATTATATTGTTTCAAGTTAAAGAAGTATTCATAAATTAATACTGAGAATTCCTTTTGTCTATCCTTTTCTCGGTAATGAGATGTTTTCATCTATCAAAGTATACACAGGGTTTTACTGAAAGACTTCAGCTCTTCATAAAGCCATTAGGAAACAAACATAAATCTAGGACATATGTTTATTGTATTATATAGCTATAGTTTCAGACAAAAACAGACTTAGCAGGAATGACAAAACGCGCTCAAGTCAGGGTCATCTATGTACCAGTCCTGCCAGATGGTCTATGCCAAAGATACAAATGAAATTCCATACCCTTCCTGAGCAAAGTATTCCAGTGTTTTCCCTCCTGATCCTTAAAAGGATTTTTTTCCCTCTATGTCTAAGTCAGTCTTTCTTGCCACAGCTTAATACCCTCTTGCCCTATTTACAAGGAGGAGACATCCTTTCTCTTTTTAGTAATGCTTAGCCTCCCCTTTTCCTTCTCTATTCTTGTTGTAGGCTAAATAATCTCCTTTCTGGTTTTGCCTTTTTTTTGTAGGCTCCTATCATTCTCTTTATTTTCCTCTATAAAGGTTGACCATTGGTCAGCTTTTTTCCTCAAGTACAACATACAAATCTTGACACAATTTTTTTGGCTCATGGTTCCCTGTAGCTCCCAGATCCATTTTTGAAATATATTCGTAGCCTACTGTTCCCTTACTGGGTTCATAACACAGATTATCTTTTCCTTAAGTGCTTTACCTTGTATTTCATCCAATTTTAGACCATTTCTCCAATTTGTCAAGATCATCTGGAATTTTATTCCCACCTCCATCCTTGTAATGTCTCTCATCTTTGTGACATCTACAAATTTAATAAGCATATTTTCCGTTTCAATTCAATTTCAGTTCAATTTGCTAATAAAAATATGGAACAGAACTAGATGCATGACAGAACTCACTTGACCCTTCTTTCTTTTTTGACATTTTGAAATATTGCCAAGGATTCTGTGAGTACGTTTAGCAAAGCTGTTTAAACCACCTGATATGTTTCATCTAAACCACAATTTTGAAGTTTGTCTATGAGAATGTCACAAAACACAATTTCTAATGCCCTATTAAATTCAACATGCAACATCTACTGCATCACAGCTCCTACTGTTCTGTCACACAAGTAAATTAAGGTTACTTTGACATGATTTGCTCTTGACCAATCAATGTTTTACATTATTTATTTCCTTGTTACCTTCTAGGTACTTAGAAATATGTTTGATTATTTGGACAAAAAAAAATCCAGAAATTAAGATAAGCAAACTCTTCCATAATGTTGAGAGTGTTCTCATTTCTTAGAGGTAGTCACTTTTTTCTCTTCCTTTTTCAGGTCTTCCTACAATTTATATTCACTTCACAATTTCTACAAAGTGTTTCTCGAAGGCATAAGCAGGTGCCTTATGGCACATTGCATAGACATATCTGCAAGGTATAGCTATACCTTCTCTTCCACCTACAGTCATCCACAATTTTGTGCTCTGCTTTTTGCCAGTGGTACCTTGACAGACTCTCACCTGCTTATGTTATCCCAGCCAAGCTGTTCAAGTGATTATTCCACACTTTATTTCAGACAAAATGAACTGCAATAGCTTATTTTGGTCTTCAGCTGAAACGATGTAAGATAACCTGGCTCATTTTCACTAAAATGAGTTAGAAAGCACTCAGAAAACACTCATAGCAACATGTTGAAGGAGACAATGATTAGCAGCTGGGAACAGGATAGGGCTCATTACCTCTGCAAGCAACACAGCTGGAGAGAGAAGAAGGCATGTACTCTTCTAGCTAAGAAAAACAAAAGACATTAGCATTGAACATTGGACTTTTTCACGCTTTTGTTTTTCAAAACATCTTGTAGTCAACTGATGCACCCACTTCTTTATTTTTTTCCTGCTGCTTCTAGCTAATCAGCTATTGAAAACAGGGGAAATTTCAGAGCTTTATCCTCTACTGTACAATGTATTATTTCTCCTGTGTCTTCAGCTCCAGTCTTCAAAATTATTCAGTTGTTTTTGTGTCATAATACTACACCTACCACTCCAAATCATTTTCCTGAACTTGGTGTCACATGCAAATATTATCAGTACATTGTTATGATTTTGTAAGGATATTAATGAAAGCATTAAATACAATTTATCCTAAGACTAGTCCTTAAGGAATGCCTAAAATGGCAGGTCTGCAAATTGACTAATTTTCTTTAAACATAGTCCACCAAAGTCTCGCCTTTATCTGCTAATTTACCCACCTCACACTTGGTTTACTAATCTTATCTGCTCCAGCTTTACTCATAACTGATTGTAAATGCATACAGCTCAAGGAGGTGTCTTGTAGTGATGAAGTACAGAACACTTTTTTGCTGTGCATGTGGGACCCTCTGATGAGCTCAAGATTGCTGGAGGTCACAAGCTGACCTAGGTCTATTTCTCTCTGGTAAAGGCAAAGTGTCAGCACAAGCAGTACCACAGAAGCTATCTTGTAGCAACTCTCCCAACAGCCTCATTTATTGTTAAACCCTATTCCTCTGGCATTAAATGCAGGGCTTTCATAAAATTTCACTGGGAGAAGAATGAGAACATTGAACGGGCAAAATAATTTCCCACAAACTGAATCTCTGTAGAGAAACGAGTCTAGCTCAATTCATCAGGCAGCTACTGGAGACATTTGTGTAAGTTTCAAACTAAATAAAGATTAAAAAAATGAGACGAGAATGGCTTTTCCAAAGAAGCAGTAGAATCACTGAAATCTGAACTGAATGCGAAATTAGAAAACAGACATTATAGGTTGCAGTCTGTGATATGTGTTGAATTGCCCTTTTATTACCATTTCTAATTTCTTGGACTAATCCTCAGAAGTGATATGTAGTGGTAACAGGGGCAGAGAGCCACATCATATTTAAACTTTTTCTTTGTTTCATTGTACATGCATTTTTTAAACAGAGAATTGTGTTTAAGGAAACAGCTTTCAATGATTGTAAGGCAGCAATACCTTCAAAACCTATTCATCGCTGTTTTGTATTTGGGTGATGGTTTCTATTCTCCAAGGTCTTTAAATGCAGTGAACAAAATACTAGAGAGAGGCACATGAAAACTTTTATACGTTGTGTGGTAAAGCCATTTTAAGGTTCTACTTTTGAAATAAAGGTGACATTTACAATTGTGAGATGGGCCTTCACAGCCCAGTGTGAAAGGAGCTAAAGTCCCCCAGCAAAGGATCAGTTACACAGTCCTTCTTGCTAAGAAATATTGAGAATTAATGGGTGCAAATTTACCCAAAATGGAAAGATAGGCCCAAGAAAACCTTTTCAAATATGAGACTGGATAACATGTTTTAGGCAAATACAGTAAATACTCTGGAGAGAGAATCTATAAACAGAAAAATTATGGTGTTCTTATTCCAAAAACACCATAAAATTTGGCTTGGATTATGATATAATTAGACATTTTCTTGAAAATAAAGTTTGCAGGCTATAATACACCTTAACAGAGAGCACACTCGTTCTAATAGTTTCTTATATTCATACACAATTGTCAGACCTAATAAAGATAACTTAGATTACAAGTATTAACCCAAGTTTCAAGAACTGAAGCTAAGCCAATTTTATTGGCATTCAGACTAAATATTTTCCTTGGATTTTATTCCTCTTTTCAAACTGTGTAGTATCTGGGCTAATGCTTGGTTAGGAGATATGTTTTCCTTAATAATGGTGAGACTAGCCGACCATGGCAGACAGTAGCACAGAAAGAGCCATTGTTTCTGCTTGTGACATATTTTTCTCCTTGGCACAAGAGTCAGATTTTCTTAGCATAAAGTTAATTGCTAGCAATGGGTACTCTCAGAAGTGTTGTGCCAAGAAATTAGCTGCATGTATCATTAATGAAGCTACTGTTTCTGCATCACTGTTCATAGAAAATATTCACATAAATAAGGCAATAAACCCAGGAGATTTTATAAAGGACATATGCTTAAGCGCTTTTCTCCAGAAGTAAAAAACAATAAGAACATTGTTGCACTTCCTAACTTTTTTTTTTCCTGATTTTTTGAGATTTTATATGTCCCTATGTCTCAATCTGTAGAAGTATATATTTCAGAGCAAGTTCAGACACCATATTCAGAATGAAACAACATGGAAAGTTTGACAGAAAAAGTTCTGCCAGATCTGAGGGTAAGATCAGGAAAAAGATATGTTTTTTGGACATTAATTTTCTGATTGTAGGATTATTTATTCTCTTTGAGAATCTAATAGTCATATAACAGCATAATGTGGCTAGATTTTTCACTATTCATATGCAAAACAGCACACAGTTAGCCAAGTTTTGAGCCAGGTTCATATATACCACATAGAAATGTGTAAAAAGTTCGGCAGCAAAGCTGAGCATCTCCGGAACATATCCTAGATCTTGATGGTGGATATACGTGGCTATGCTGTGCAGAAAAGGACCTTCCTAGAATAAAACTAGGCCACTATGTAAAGACAGATAAAGAAATGTTCTCTCTCTTTCACCCTCAGTAACTGCAGACATATCACTCCTGCCACTTCTCACTTTTAGCAGCCATCCTGCCTGCTTTCAGGGTTAAATCTGTTGAACACCAACTTGGTGGTGAAAATGAATTGTCAAAGTGCAAGGCAAGCCAGTTGGTATTCTTCAACTAGTACCAGCTTCTCTGCAGCAGAGATACTCCAAAACAGTTCTGGTGCTTTAAATGAATAAAATTCTAACCTGAAAGTATTCACACTGCAACTGTGAGTTTGCTTGCAAATTCCTCAGGATTTTGCACAATTGGTCCCTGCTCATGGACGTACCTGGCATTGACCATAAAGGTGATCTGAAAAACAGTATTAAGACACACATAAAGGAAAGGCCAGAGAGGCAGTTTCCTTTTTCTTAAGTGGTTTATTTTTCCTTTTTGAAGAGGAAAACCAAAACTTATTTTCAGTCACCATCCTCCCAGAAAAAGCCATAAGTTGACAGGAGGTGCACGTTTGCATCAGGTTCCAGCATGGTGCTGGGGTTCATTGAGAGCTTGCACGAGGAGCCAGGGACTCCCATGCGCCCCCTAGGATATACATACCTGGAGATAGCAGGGAACTAAATTCAATAGTCTCAAAAGCCTCTTCCATTTTTATGATAGCAATCTAGACACAAGCACTTTAATCCACAGAGTGATAAGAAAGTCTTCACAGCAGCAAAACACTTGAGCCTGATTTTGGATACAAGGAACACGGATTAATCAGTTACTTTACAACATGGAATAGCTACACATGATCGAGTTTTGTAGGCAACTTCACAGGGATAAACTGAGTATATTCTCATGAACTGCTCCAGTGTATTTTTATAATAAGCTATTAAATCACACACATGATAGCTAGTAAATTAATCCTAGATATTTGTATTTGATAGTTTTCTTGCATTGAAACTGCTGTCTAACAGTAGCCAGTGCTACTTATATAATTGTTTAAAAGAATGTGAATTCAAGGAAAATATTTTGTTTTGCATCCATGGAGATATACATTAACATATTTACTTTAACATTCTAGTTTTTTTCATTTGGTCTATAGGGAAGTAATTAAAACAAGTAGTTGTCAAGGAAAAACTACTGACTTGTTTTAGAGAAATATATATGTCCCACTGCATACGTCTAAACTAACAATTATTATTTATTACTAGTTGAATGCTAGTAACAAGCTTGGTTCTTTGCCATTTATATTCTGTTGTAGCTTGGAATAAACATCCAATAATTGCTATTGCTAATAATTGCTGTAGCATTTATATTCTGAGCTTGGAATAAACATCAGAAAAGTGTAAGTTATCAGAAAAGAAAAATTCTTGTTCTTTTCCTGGAAAATACCCCAAAATTAATTTTACCATGAAACACAATCGATTTACAACTGGAACAGGTAATCAAGTAAGCAACGATGCTATCTCACTGCCTTGCCATGCTAGTACATAAACTTTTTATTCGTACGATTACAGTAAAATCAAGCAAATAACTTGCATTTGCAGACAGTGGGATTCCTTGCCCTTTAAAGATGAGGTCTGTCAAAATATGCTGTAAAATGGCACATGAAGACACATTTAAAACTCTTGAGTTATTTTTATTCTAATCAGAAAGTATCCAGAGAATCACCATTCATAACCAGAACGGAGCATAAAATATATTATCATCCATGAGTAAAGTGAAGGGTAAATGAGACCACACATAAATGTCCATCTCTTTTCATTTGTTACAGCAAATGTTGCAGTCCCAAGTCCATCAGCCTAAGATAAGGAACAGCACAAAGAGAATTCACGAATACAGAAAACTATCTGCCCCAGAACCGAGATATTTCAATGCTAAAATAACCATTCATATCATAAAGTTTCAGAAAATTCAGAGCAGCATTTGAATGTTGAAAATTCATCTTTTTTGTCTACTCTGAATATATGTATTTGCACACTTACAGGCAATCTTATGGTTGAATAAAAATTACCTAGGCTCTTGATATATTTTATAGTTAACAACTGTGGAGTTAAAGAAAAACAATGAAAATTCCTAAGATGATAACCCCTCAACTCTTGAGTTGAATTCTGGTATGCAATCATAGTTACTTGATTTTACCTTCTGATTTCAAGAACCCTGCATTCCCAGCACCAACAACACAACTCAGCGCCAGCACAAGCAGCCCTTGATTCCAGTAGTTGACCTGTAACTCAGGTGTTTGGGCAATCTCTTGAAGGTTTTTCCCTCCCAAGACAGCACTAAAAACCAGATTGCCTATTTCCTAAGTACTTCTAAGGCTTCTACTGCTGTCTTTTTGACAGGACAAAATCCTCCAACTTTTTAGATGAAGTTAAAGCAGTCTGAGTTAGTCCTGAAAATGCAAAGTAGGACTGGAGGATAGGCAGGAAGAGTCTGGTCTTGATACCCCTATTTCAACACTTTATTAATGTCTAGATGGAATTTAGACTTGAACTATACAAGTTTAACCACTACAGGATTTTTTTTGCCTAAAATATCTGCCCTTTGATTGTCCCTACTCTCCAAGAAGCTCTGATTGACTTCCCTAGATTGCTCCCATGAACAAAATCTCATGATTGCTTTCAATTTCCCCTACTTGGTGCTTCTTGCTTTTGAAAACTGTGGCACTGTTTTGTTAGCAGACATTCAGATGTGCTGAAAGAGAAGAAGTAAGGAAAATGTGGTCTATCTGCCAGCATTAGATGCCTGCTTACAACCCCGAAAAGTATATGCATGTGAAACCAGGATTCACAGCCACCTTTATTCTCATACTCTACTGCCACCACCTTGTCTCTACACAGACAGCTGACGGGGGCACTTGTCAGTCCTGTGTGAGTCATTAGATCCTCGTGTTTGAACAGCTTTTCCATCAGACTGGGACTGTGTCTAATCTTTTACAGAAAAGTGCCAAGGCTTCGATGGGCTTCCTCAGAGACAGACTCCACCCCGAGCATTAGTCTTCTTTTCCTTTCCATGTTTTCTTATTCTCCCTACCTCTGACAACTGCCACATTAATCATATTTCCAATACAATTTCCAATATCATCAACATGCAACCAGAGACACAGTACCTGAACCAACTAAATGGCTTGGAACCAGGTCCACTGATTTTAAAACGATACATGGTTGAATCAGGCCTTTACTGTCACATCTTACCAACATGACAACGATACCAATGACCACCAGGATGACCCAGTGCTTGAACAGAAGTCCTAACGACACTCTCACAAAGGGTCATTTAATTGGAGATGCATCCACATTTAGGCAGTTCAGGGCAGACTCCAGGAATATTATTGGATTACTCACCAGTGTCACAAGGAAGGTTCTGAAGAGTTATTAACTTTTGTTCATCAGCTCCTGAGTAGCAGGTTTCTTTCCATGTTGCAGGCAAAGCCCTGACCTTCTCTTTAGTGCTTTCAGCAATCCTCAGCTGGACAGTATTTACTGATCTATCTTTATGTGAAGATTTCAATATCTAGGAAATTCCAGCTAGTACCAAATACAGTTCGGTATCTCATAGCAACAGAGGCCACTCTGAGAACATCAAGCTCATTCTTCACTGGCTTCCTACAGATCACAGAATTTCTGTGAATCTTTACAGCAAAGTCTATGGAGAGAATAACACACAATGAAACTGGTAAACCCACATGATAGAGCTTATCACTCAGCAGACACCCCAGCTCTGGTACTAAAGCACTGTAATGATATTCATGCAGCATAGCATCAGGACTAATCAGTCCTTACATTCCATTTCACATCACACCTTTTCCACTCATCCAGCCTTACTGCTTTCTGTACAGAAGCAGCAACAGCAACAGTAAATGAAGTCCACACAGAAATACAAATACTTTTCCAGTGGCAGTATCTGCTTTAATAACTTACACTAAATGGAGCATGCAGAAGTGCCAAATTGTCAGATTTGGTCAGTCACGAAAAAATGTTTGGTGCTGATTCTACAAAATATCTAATTATGTTTAAGGCCTCGGCTCTACAAGTTACTTTATAGCATATATATAGCATATCTGAAGAATAAAAATCTACAGTTCATGATGAAAAACATCATTGACAGATCTAGTTTTCTAGCATAATAGAAGTTTCTGCAACAACAGTAAAACCCATCTACACGGATCTCATGCTTTTCTTAGAGGTTGATCTGAGAATGAATTCCCTACCCTGTCTACCCTCTAACTCCTACCCTCCAGAAAAATATACCATCATGAATCTTATACTTTTCTGCCCTCAGTGCAGTTCATTTCTTTGACTTTACCCTCTCTAACAGATACTTCTCAAGGTGTATATAAGAAAGAAAGAGCGAAAGAGAGAAAGAGAGAGAGAGAAAGGGAAAAAGAGAGAAAGAGAGAGAGAAAGAAGGAAAGAAGGAAGGAAAGAAAGAAGGAAAGAGGGAAGGAAAGAAAGAAGGAAGTGAGGGAAGAAAGGAGGAAAGAAAGAATCAAAGACGGAAGGGAGGGAAAGAAGAAAGGAA